>VZTG01002538.1:56826-77004 GCA_013397845.1 Melanocharis versteri | reverse complement strand
TGTGCCATGGTCCCGGGGATGTGCCCTGGTCCTGGGGATGTGCCCTGGTCCCAGGGGTGTGCCCTGGTCCTGGGGATGTGCCACTGTCCTGGGGATGTGCCCTGGTCCTGGGGATGTGCCCTGGTCCCGGGGGTGTGCCGTGGCCCCAGCCCTGCTCCTGAGCTCTCTCCCAGCAGGCGGTTTTGGCTCAGGGAGATGATCCAGAGGTTCCTGACCTGGTGTCGGAGCAGCCAGCACAGGGTCGTTGGCTTCTGCCCCGAGTGCAGAGCGGCTGGAAACCTCATCCCCGGTGAAAAATGAGCTGAAATGCAGCCCAGCCTCAGCTGGGGGTGGGAAGGGGCTCCCTGACCCCAAGAACGTGCCCCATGCCCTCCAGAGCAGGAGTTGATTTTCCTTACCAAGATACTCCCGGGCGCAGCTGCGGCTGCATCCCGGTGCTGAGGGGGATCTGTGCCTTCAGAAATCCATCACGGGCTTGATTTTATTTTGCTGTTACTTTGGGTCACGCGGTCCTGAAAGGATCCAATCCCCTAAATGATATTTTTTTCCCTTTTACTTCAGGCCAAGCAGGGAAATCTGGCCCTGGTTATCATTGCTGCGGGGAGCACTCCCAGTGCAGCTCTCCTGGCCCAGCGGGGAGCAGTTTTCTTGCTGTGCCACTCAAACGACACCCAGAGGTTCAGGGAAATGTTTCCTGATCCCGAAATCTCCCACATCTGAGGTTTTATCCACGTTTCCACCTGGTGGCTGTGTTCTTCCCTCTGTGCTGCCCACTAACCCCGAATCTGTCTGGGTTGTAAAACTCCACTCATCCAATTAGCAATTATACCCCGCAAGCGGAGCGGCCACACATCTCCAGTAATAAATAGCCGAGGATGGAAGGGAACAGTTTGGGAATAGTCAATTGAATGGGAATTATTCATGCAAACTGTATCACAGGCTCTTACAAATACCACATGCACTCCAGAAAATGAGGGCATTTATGTAATGACATCTCGTTAAAAAAATAATCATAAGAAATTGATTATTAATAAAATATTGAGGGATAATTAACATTTTTTTTTTCTCTGAGCAGAAGATTCCAGAAAAGGGGCTGCTTCTCCTTTTCAACTTCAACCCTGGCTTCCAAAGGACTTGAAAGAGAATCGTGCACATTAACCAGAGAAATCTGGCCTAAAATGAACATTTAAATGCAACATGAATTAATGGGTGAGCTTTTTAGTAGGTGAAATGTTGGAGTCTATACAAATTGACATTTTTTGATCATAAATAATAGCCTAGATCTGAAACAGTTGTATAATTAGCGGTCCTTGGATCTGCAACCATTTTGGAATTGTGAGGAGTAGGTTTTATTTTATTTTATTAAACTCTAATAGCGGCAGTGCTATTGCCCAGCTCCCAGCAGGATAAGGAGCAGGAAGCAGTGGATGTGGCTGGAGGCATCGTTTGGCTCCATCCCTGCCCTGGGGAGGTAATTAACATGACCCCCACGAGCGCTGCTGGGGTCACCTGGGTGCCCCTGCGTGGGCATGGACTGGCAGGAGTGACAGGCAGGAAACCAGCGAGGAAAATCTGAATTTATTACACGGATTATTGGAGCCAGAACGAGCCTGGCAGGAGGAGCTGAGCCCCTGCTCCACTCAGCGCTGCGTCCAGGGTGATTTTCATCCCTGGGGCTCATCCCGCTGAGCCCAGAGCTGCAGCACTGGGTCCAGGGTGATTTTTATTCCTTGGGCTCACTCCGCTGAGCCCAGAGCTGCAGCACTGGGTCCAGGGTGATTTTCATCCCTGGGGCTCACTCCGCTGAGCCCAGAGCTGCAGCACTGGGTCCAGGGTGATTTTCATCCCTGGGGCTCACCCCGCTGAGCCCAGAGCTGCAGCACTGTGGGGACACGGCTGGTCAGGGTCTGCCCGGGGACTGGGGGCTTCCTGTGCTGCTGCGGCCACAGCCGGAGCCCGGGGGGCTTTTCCAGGATAAACCGAAGTGGGATACAGACTCTGGAGAAAGGATGGCCCAGGCCCACCATGGCACCTGTACCCCGAGGGCCCTGGCACCTGGAGACCTTTGGACAAGGATGGAGGGACCAACAGCTTGGATGGAAGTGCAGGTGAGGCCTTCACTCCTCCTGCAGAGNGAGCTCTCCTGGAGCCTTCTCCTCTCCAGGTGAGCACCCCCAGCTCTCCCAGCCTGGCTCCAGAGGGGCTCCAGCCCTGGAGCAGCTCCGGGGGCTCCTCTGGGTTCTCTCCAGCAGCTCCAGGTGCTGCTGATGCTGGAATCCCCAGGGCTGGGGCAGCTCTGCAGGTGGGGTCTCACCTGAGCGGGGCAGAGGGGCAGAATCCCCCCTTTCCTGCTGCCCACGCTGTGGGATCAGCCCAGGACACCGTTGGCTTTCTGGGCTGTGAGCAGACACTGCTGGCGTGATCTGAGCTGCTGCAGACTCCCCAGGCTGCCCCGCAGGGATTGGGATGAGCTGTTTGGTCCCATGTCTGGGCCAGTTTGGCTCCCAGGGGTGCAGGGCAGGCATGGGGCTGGTTCTGTGCTGCTGCTGCAGGACCGTGGCAGCGTCAGGACACCGGGAAAACCCTGCCGTGGTTTCTCTGGGCTCTTGGCACAGCTCTCTGGAAAAGCCTGAGCATGTCTGCCGTCCCCGGGTGCCTGTGAGCTGCAGCCCTCCAGGCCAGCCAGGGGCACCCCGGGGAATGAAGACATTTTTACTGCACATTGACTGGCCAGCACTCGCTCCTGTTTGAAATACAGCAGCTTATTGATTTATATTTAAAAGGGATGAATGCAGCATATATCAGTATATTAGACACACTCCACACAAACAGAAAGGGCACCACTGCCTTCCCTCCTGAGCAATCCATCACCTTGCACAGCTCTCCCAGGGAAACGGTGGAGCAGCCGAGGGGGAGAGGGGATTTCTCCCTCGTGCAGGCATCCCGATCAAATTCCCTGGCGTGGCTAAGGAATGGCATGGAAGCACCAACTCTGAACCCAAAATGTGCCTCTGTTTCATTGCTCCCTGCAAAGGGTTTTTCCTTCTGGCCTCTGGAATGTAGAGCAGAGCTGCCATCCATGTCATCGCTTGGGGAAACTGAGGCACGGGACAGCAACTTGCCTCAGGCCACAAGAGCAAAAAGAGAAAAGATTTGAACTTTGATGATTATGGATTCCTCACCCCTGGAACTGTTGGACAGGGCTTGGAGCAGCCTGGGACAGTGGAAGGTGTCCCTGCCCATGGCAGGGGGTGGAATGAGATGGGCTTTAGGGTCCCTTCCAACCCAAACCATTCCATTCCATTCCATTCCATTCCATTCCATTCCATTCCATTCAATGGTTCTGGGATATATTTGGAGCACACACAGCACCTTGGGCACTCGGCTCAGGGAGCTGCCAGGGCTGGGACAGCAAAGCGCTGCCCAAAAGGTCACAAACACTCCAGCCCTTGGCTGTGGGGGCTCTGCAAAACCTCCTCGTGCCTTGGCAGCCCAGTGTCTGGGAACAGGGGAAAGGGAATGGGGAAGGGGAAGGGGGGAAAGGGAAGGGGGGAAAGGAAATTTTCCAACTCCCAGGCATGGCAGGGAAGAAGCAAAGCCTCAGCACCCCTCGGGTGCCAGAGGCAAAGGGAACTTCCCCAGAGCCCCTCAGAGAGCAGGAACTCATCCCTGTAACCCCCCTTTGCTGCAGGACACAAAGCCCCACAAGCAGCTTTTCCTCTCTCTCTCAGGCACCTTGGGGCCCAGGGAAAGGGGCTCCTGCTCCAGCCTGGGCCCTGCAGAGCCTCCTCCCCACCAGGCACTCGTGCCGTGGGTGCAGCCGCTCTCCTCATCCAGACAGAGGGAGGCAGGGACGGCAGGTGCTGGGAATTTCAGCTCCCAAACTGAAATCACAGCGTCTCTTTTTGACTCAGGAGTGTTTCTGTTGGCCCTTGCCTGGGCTGGGTTTCCATTAGCAGCACGAGCTGGGGGGTTCATCCATCAGTTTGCCAGGCACAGGAACGACACCGGGAACATGGGAATGTGTCCTGGTGCGGGAGCACTCGGGGGAGATAAGGGCAGGAGGGCAGAGATAAGAGGGGCAGACCCGCCACACTCCCAGCTGACATCTGAGTGCAGTCCACGCTGCTGCCTCCTCCGGAGGGCATGGAGCATCCCCCCGAGGTGTGATAAACACCTGTGATTATCCCGGCCCGCAGTCCCCTGTCCCCAGCTGCCCCGAGCTGCAGCGTTATTTATCTGGCCATAAACGGCCGCCTGTTTGCACAGCGAGGGCTGCAGCCGGGCAGTAATGGGCACTTTGGGCTCGGCTGGAGACGTGCCGCAGGTGAAACCTGCTTGGGAAGGAGCCCTGCCCTCCCTGCTGCGCGGGGCGTGCCCGTGACCTGCTTGCCAAGGTGGCCACACAAGGGCAGCCCAGGGACCAGGAGGTCCCCCCGAGCCTCCTTTTCTCCAGGCTGAGCCCCCCCAGCTCCCTCAGCCGCTCCTCATAGGACAGACTGTCCAGACCCTTCAAATTCAGGGACTAAAAATGATATATCCAAATGTTAACTTGGCTTCCTCTGAAGGCAGTGGAGCTCTTCCTGAGAGGAGTTCATCTCCTTGGGTGGCCCCGTGAGGTGCAGCAGGTGACCCCTGTCTGGAGGTGCCTCCTGGCCTCTACAGGCTCTCCAGGGGGTTCGAGGTGACCCTTTGGTCAGAGGGCTCTGTTTACAGGATTTATCACAAGAATCCTGCGTCACGGGCAGCCCAGCATGGGGAGTCTGCTTCGGAGACCGTCCTTTGGGGCTGTCCTTCGGAGACTGTCCTTTGGGGACCATCCTTCAGAGACTGTCCTTTGGGGACTGTCCTTTGGAGCTCTCCTTTGGGGCTATCCTTTGGGGACTGTCCTTTGGTAACCATCCTTTGGGGCCATCCTTCGGGGCTGTCCTTCAGAGACCATCCTTTGGGGACCGTCCTTTGGGGACCATCCTTTGAGGACCGTCCTTTGGGGACTGTCCTTTGGGGCTGTCCTTTGGGGCTGTCCCCCTGGGGGATGCTTCTCCCCATGGCTGATTAACAGGGAAGAGGAGCACATCCCTGCCCTGGAAGGCTGAGGAGGATTTACCCCCTCTGCTGCTGATTCCCACCCCCAGGCCTGGGGGGTCCCCCTGGTGACACCACCCGTGCCAGCTCCTCTCTTGTGCTGGAGGGACAGGTCCTGCCCCTCCTGTTTCCCCCTGCCGCGAGGTCCTTGCTGTAAAGGGGGATTTGGACCCACAGATGAGCTCCCGGTGTCCTGGCCATGGGGTGCTCCCTCCTCATCTCCTGGGCCTTATCTCTGGGACAGGAAGGGTTAATTAACCCTGTGTGTGACGGGGAGCAGCGTGACCCCTGTCCCCACCTCCCTGGGCCACCCGGGAGCGGAGCAGCCCACGGAAAGACGGGGTGCAGGGTCCCTCCTCAGCAGGGTGTGGCAGGCACTGTGCCAGCTCTGCGGGGAGTGTCTCAGAGCCTCGGGCCCCCAGGGGACACCGGGGGCTGTTGGCAGCTGCCACCTGCCCGGGCAGCTCCAGCCTGGCTCTGGGCTGCGTGGCATTTGTGACAGCCCAGCCTGAGCAGGAGGAGCGACAGCAGCAACCCCATTTCTAATGTGCTCTGGGATCCGTCTGCGCAGGATGCTGCGGGGAACCCAGGCACAGGAATATTATCGTTAGCATCACTATTATTATTATTGTTATCACTATTCCCCTGCTGCTGGGGGTGGCTGCACAGCAAACCCAGCCCGAGCTGCTCTGGTGGCATTTCCCTCCTCCCACCCCAACTCCCCATTGCTTTGACGAGACAGAAATTGCCCCCAAGAACATCTCGGTTTTGGCAGTGCTGATTTCTGTTTAGTTAATTAAGTGGTTTTAGTTCTACTTTTCAGCTCTCTGCACTTCCAGTGCAAAAAGCCAGTTGGTCGTAGGGGAATAAAATAATGTTTTCCCAGAATTCTACAAGAAAGAAAGAGAGGGACTCTTCACAAGGGCACGCAGGGAGAGGACAAGGAGGGTGGCTTCACACTGACAGAAAGTAGGATTAGATTAAATATTAGGGAGAAATTCTTCCCTGTGAGGGTGGGGAGGCCCTGGCACAGGGTGCCCAGAGAAGCTGCGGCTGCCCCTGGATCCCTGGCAGTGCCCAAGGCCAGGCTGGACGGGGCTTGGAGCAGCCTGGGACAGTGGAAGCTGTCCATGGTGGAAGATGGAACTGGACGAGCTTTAAGGCCCTTCCATGCTGTGTTTCTGTGAATTCTCAGCAAGGAAACTGAAGTTTCAAGCAGGGCTTTAGCTTGAGACTGAGCTGCACCCACTGCCGCAGGGAAAGAGGAGAAAGAGGCAGCCCTGACCCCAAATCCCCGCTCACTGTCACTCTCGGTGCCACCTCCCCTCCCAGACAGGAAGGGTGATAATCACCTCCCCTGGCATGGGGAGGGTTAATTAGGCAGTGTTTGTTCAGCGCTGTGAATAGGTAAAATGCTGTCTAAGTGCAGAGCATTATGATTAATAACACCCAGCCCACTAAGGCAAAGTGCTTAGAAGGATTCAGAAAGGATTATTCATTTATATGAATACAGAGGATATCTACAGTTACATTAAATGGGATAAAAATCTGCAGGGGACCTAAACCCTCATGCTTCAGGACATAAACCAGCCATTAGCTGCCTGGGTTGGGAAGGAAGAGCTCTCAGAACACTTTAGCAAAGTGTCACAGTGCTCAGCAGGAGACCCTCATCTTCCTTGCCGGCATCCAGGACCTGCTCCTCAGCCCGGCCTCGCAGAGAGCAGCCCAAATCTGCATCTTCCTGGCAGCTCGCAGTCCCGGAATCACAGAATCAGGGAATATCCTGAGCTGGGAGGATCATCAGTCCAGCTCCTTGCCGTGCCCAGGACATCCCAACAATCCCACCCTGTGCCTGGGAGCGTTGTCCAAACACTCCTGGAGCTCTGGCAGCCTTGAGGCTGTGGCAAATAATGTTGTGACCACAAATTCTCTGCTCCAGGGAGGTGTTTTCTGGCTCCCCTCGCTGTGCCACCCTTGTGCCACCGCTCACTTGTGTCCTGGACCATCCTGGCCAGCAGCAGCCCCTGCTGTGCTCCAGGGCACTGGGACAAGGGAGCACAAAGATGACCCCGAGTTCACCACCTCGTGCTCCTCTGTTAAAACTGAGCAAAGGAGGGACCTTGGGTGGGGATGCTGAGAGCAGGGGGGGTGAGGGGCAGCTGGTGCCTGACACCCATGGCTCTCAACGCAGGTCCTGGCAGTGTTGTGTCTGCTCAAAACACCCCCAATTTCTGCATTTTGTTCCTCAAACAGGAGCATCTGAAGCAGAAACTCGAATTCTGCACTCACCTTCAGAAGCTGATCTGTGGTGCTTTACTTGGGATTGTTCAATATTCCTTTGCTTCTTTTCTATGTTGGGGTTTTTTTTTTGTTTTTTTGTGTGTGTGGGGGGGTGTTTGGGTGGTTTTTGGGGGTTTTTTTTGGTGGGTTTGGGTGTTTTTTTGGTGGGGGAGGACAAAAAAAAGTGCTGAAGGTGCAAATGTATTGCAAAGATTTGCAGGAATTGCTGGCTGTGTGGTATTTTTGGTCTCAGCAGTAAGAAGAATAGACCCCAGCTCTGCTCTTGGACAGCAGTGAGAAAATAAGGATTGCAAGGAATGAAACTCAGGAAATGCAGAAAATCATAACGCAGGAAATTAAAAGGCAGTAAATTCCGAACCCATACAAGTTTTTCTCCAGCCTGTGGTTAAGCTGCAGAGCTCACTGCCGTGAGATATTAAAATGGGCTGGGGGTGCCTGTGAGCAGCAGCATCCGCAGTCGCTGTGAGCACAATCAAGGACTTTCACCCTCCTCCTGCACGGCACAGCCTGACCCTGCCTGTGCCTGTGGGCAGCGAACAGCTTCTCCAGGAGGGATTTGAGGGCAGCAAAGAGCTTCTTCAGCAGGGATCCGAGGGCTGGCTGACCGTGCTGAGGATTGATGAAACCCTCTGTCCATCCTGCGCCTCCAGCTGAGGCGTCCCCGAGCTCTGCCAGGTGCAGCCCTGCCATCCCTGTGCCCAAAGGAGCTCCCTGGGTTTGCAGCATCCCGGGAAAAAGGCCAAGGCAATGGTAGGATGAAGCGATGAGCTTTTTTGGGTTGAACAAAGTGGGAACAGAGCCCCTGGAACTCTGGCTGTGCTGAGGCTTGGCTGCAGCGTCTTTGCTCTTCAGCAGCAATCCCCCGCAGCCCTGCAAGGTCTCTCACTCGATGGCCTCGTGCCCAAGCCCTCAGTGCCAGCCCCAGGGATATTCTGGTGTTTTCCTCGGGCAGCCAGGCCCCTGTAAACGGCTCGGTGCATCCCTCATCACCAGGACTAGGACAGGGGATTTGGGATGGCCCTCCAGACCCGGGAGCCTTTCTGCTGTGAGGGGCTGCCAAAGCAGCGCTTCCAGTCCGTTTTGCAGGTGAAAATGCTCAGCAAGCAAGGTGGGACTCGTTCTGGGGGCTCCAGCCCCGAGGTCCCCCCGAGCCAGGAGGTGACACGGACACCTTGGCACTTCCCTCTCGCTGCGCTCGTTACAACAACCGAGGCCTCTTGGTGCGCCGAGGACGAGCCAAACCCAATTTGTGTCATCTCCTAATGTGTCTCTAATACCTTACATTGGATCCAATTAGGTAATGGCAGCCCCGGCAGCAGCGAGGGGGGCTCAGCCTTCATGCCGACGTTGATCCTCACGAGCAGCAGGCAGAGGGGTGTCCCCCCGAGCCGCTCTTTGTGATGCTGCAGCCGCCCGGCGCTGGTTAATGTGCACTTAACACAAAGTGTTACCTGCGAGAGATGCTCAGCGAGGGGGAGCCGACACGGGGCCGTGTAATTTATGCCTCTGGAATAGGATCCTCCATGGGCATTACAACAGCGCGCTCGGGGAGGACTCGGCTGCCTGCTGGAGAAGAAAGGAAGGCTTTAAGTGAAGATTTAAAGAAGGGGATGGAGCAGCTACAAAGGAGGGGAACACACGCCCTCCAGCTGTGGAAGAAGGCAGAAGGGAGACTGAGATAAAAGGCGAGCTTTGATCTCCCTCGATCCATCGGGCTTCGATCAGCGCGTCCCGCTGTGCCGGGGCTGGGCTCTGAACGCCCCGGTGGGAGCTGCCCGTCGGGAAAGGCACGTCCATCTCTGCCCTGCCTGGCCCAGGATGGGCTCCGAGTGCCCCGGTGGGAGCTGCCCGTCGGGAAAGGCACGTCCGTCCCTGCCCTGCCTGGCCCAGGATGGGCTCTGAACGCCCCGGTGGGAGCTGCCCGTCGGGAAAGGCACATCCGTCCCTGCCCTGCCTGGCTCAGGATGGGCTCCGAGTGCCCCGGTGGGAGCTGCCTGTCGGGAAAGGCACGTCCATCTCTGCCCTGCCTGGCCCAGGATGGGCTCCCTCTTTTTGGGACCCCTGCGTGGTCCCGGTGCCGCTCCCCAGCCTCTCCCTCCAGCTCTGCTGCAGGGAGGGGGGGAAGCAGCGGTTTCTCCATGCCAGGAGCTCCCAGGGGTAGCTGGATTTCCTCCTTATTGGTTTAGAAGTACTTAAATCCACTCCTTTCCCCACCTCTATGCTGCTGTATGATCCACAGGAGTTCAAGGCCAACATTTATCCTGAATCCCAGGGCTTCTGCTGCTGGCATTGTAGGGAAGACCCAGAGTGCACGAGAAGTGATGAAATGTTGGGTTTGGGCAAGGTTCAAACAACACAGGAAATGTTTCACGCTCATGTTCACGTGCCCTGTGTCAAACAATCCCTCAGGCACGCATCCCGGCTTCCGCAGCTTGCGAGGAGCTCAGGGCAAAACTGAATCCGTGACACATCAGGGAGAGAGCCAGAGCTCCCAGTGGCACAGCCTGTGGCTCCAGGATGCTCCTAGGACTGGCACATGTGGGACTGCAGAGTCTCCTTGGAGGTGAAGAATGAGAGGGGGTGTCCCACTGCTCCAGGGAAAGTGTCAGGAAGCTCCAAGGCCAACGGAGACTCCACTGCTCAGGGCTCAGAAGCAGATGCACGAGCTGAAGGGGTTTTGCAAGTGTTTTCCAGTGGTTTTGCTGGCCTGCAGTGACACAGGCCTGTGCACACAAGTGACACAATGTGCTGGTGACACCAAACCCACCCGATGCTGTTCAGTGCCCGCAGGTGGCCTCAGAGCACAGCAGGGATCTGATGCACAAAAACCTCAAAAGGAGAGGTTCCCACACCCATTAAGTCACCTTGAATTAATCAAGGCCAGTCTAGGATGTCCCAGGATATCTCCTTGCCTGTGCTGGTCATTCACCAGAATCCCCAAGGAATGGGCACGGCCCCGAGGCAGCCAGAGCTCCAGGAGCGTTTGGACAGCGCTGCCAGGGATGCCCAGGGTGGGGTTGTTGGGGTGTCTGGGCAGGGCTGGAAGTTGGACAGGATCATCCTTTCAGGTCCCTTCCAGCTCGGGATATTCTACAGTTCTATAATTTCTTTTACTGCACACTGGGAAAAGAATGGAATTCTGTTTGTCCATCCCACTCACTCCTGGCTTGGGGTCCCAGCTCTCTCTGCAGCCCCGGTGCCCCTCTGTCCTCCCCACATGGCCCAGAGTCCCTGCTCGGTGTCACTGCCAGAGCGGCTCCGTCACACTCATAAATCCTCTTTGCAATTTCATTCATTTCCCGGCTCCCTGTTACCAGCTCCAGCCCTCAATCTCACACTCCATAAATCACCCAGGGAGCTGGGGAGCAGAGGGAATCAGTTCCTCCCACCCTGGCTGGGCACAGCTGGGCAGCTCCTGCCGAGGGATGTGGGGCTGGGGGGGGTCTGTCACCTGCCACAAGGTGCCCTCCGTAAGAGCCAAGGGACACCGGGGAGCCCAGGGGAGGAAGGAGGCTGGAGATCAGGGAAAGGTTCTTCCCCAGAGGGTGCTGGGCACTGCCCAGGCTCCCCAGGGAATGGGCACGGCCCCGAGGCTGCCAGAGCTCCAGGAGCGTTGGGACAGCGCTGCCAGGGATGCCCAGGGTGGGGTTGTTGGGGGGTCTGGGCAGGGCCAGGGGTTGGACTGGATGATCCTGTGGGTCCCTTCCAGCTCAGGATATTCTGTGATTCTGTGAATCCCTGGAGAGCCAGCGTGGGTCACTGCCACGCCCTGAGCCAGCCTCGCGCTGGTTTGTGGGGGAGAATTAGCCTCAAACACAGCACTGATATTCGGAGGGTGCTCAGTCCCATCCCATCCCATCCCATCCCATCCCATCCCATCTCATCCCATCCCATCCCATCCCATCCCATCCCAGCAGGAGTGCAGCCAGCCAGCATGCAGAGCATTCCAGAGTCTTTCCAGCCTGCAGATCCAGCCCTGGGAGTGGCACCCTGCCATGGTGATGGATTTTATCGGGATGGAAAGGCCCCTTTGGTGCCCATGAACCTCACACTGGGTTTAGATTTGTGCCGAGATGTTTTTCCATCTAACCTGAGGATTTCAGTGGAATGAGGCCAGTGGAGGCTCCCAGGCAGGAAGGGAAGGACAGTTATCCATGGGGATATCCCAGGTGTGGCACGGAGAGGATGCCACCCAGTTCAAACCAGTGCAGACCAGTGGGGACCTGACCATCTGCCTCCACAGGGACACCTGAGTGTGTTCCGTCCATGTGGCTGCAATTCAGGAACAAAAAATTAGGAGTGGGAACAGGCTGCTTATCAGGAGGATGAATGGATTCATTTTTGCCTGTGAATTCCCATGTTTTCATTCTTGGAAGGTTTTTTTCCCCTCCAACAGCCACTCTGGGAGAGGAGGTTAACAAATTTTATTCTGTGCAATTTCTTTATGGTGGAAACACAAGTGTCAGCTCTTGAAGTATTTTAAAAAATGATGGTGAATTTTCCCAATTTTGTTTATTGGAGACAAAAAACATGTGAAAGCATTTAAAATGGCCAGTTTTGACATGTTCAGAATGAAATGTTTTGATTTTTTGGGCCTGAAACATTCTTCAGTTTAAAAACTCCCTTTCATTTAATTTGGAAAAATCCAAAAGCTTGATTGAAGCAAAGTATTCCGATACTGTCAAATGAAACGTTGACTCCAAACCCTTTGAAAATCAATTTGGCAATAGTTTGGGAAACCTTTATCTTTGTTCCAGGCTTGAATAACATTAAAAACAAACAAACAAATGCACAGTTTGCAAATGAACTGAGAGAAATCTTTTTTTCCATGCAGCTCTTGTTGCACAGAAAGTACAAAATTCCAATTGCTGTGTTTTTCAGAAAAGGCCAAAAACCCCTTCCAAATCTGAGGAAAAATCTGGATTTTGCAGAGAGAGGCAAGAAAGTAAAACCTTGAAATGGATGTTGGGGATAATGAACAAACCAGGAGCACTAGGGTGCAACTGCCAGAGCTGGAATGGCTCTTGGATCCAAAAGCAGGGAAATACCCATTTGCAGCAGGGACAGGGAATTCCTGGGGCCATGGATTCCCTTCGGACAGGGATTCCCTTTGGGCAGGGATTCCCTTGGACATGGATTCCCTCGGACATGGACTCTCTTTGGACAGGAATTCCCTTTGGACAGGGATTCCCTTGGACATGGATTCCCTTGGACAGGGATTCCTGTGGACATGGATTCCTGTGGACATGGATTCCCTCCGGACATGGATTCCCTTGGACAGGGATTCCCTTTGGACAGGGATTCCCTTTGGATAGGGATTCCCTTCGGATATGGATTCCCTTTGGACATGGATTCCCTTGGACAGGGATTCCTTTAGGGTGGGGATTCCCTTTGGACAGGGATTCCCTTTGGACAGGGATTTCCTTTGGACAGGGATTCTCTTTGGACAGGGATTCCCTTTGGACAGGGATTCCCTTTGGACAGGGATTTCCTTTGGACAGGGATTCTCTTTGGACAGGAATTCCCTTTGGACAGGGATTCCCTTTGGACAGGGATTCCCTTGGACAGGGATTCCCTTGGACAGGGATTCCCTTTGGACAGGGATTCCCTTTGGACAGGGATCCCTTTTGGACGTGGATTCCCTTTGGACATGGATTCCCTTGGACAGGGATTCCCTTTGGACATGGATTCCCTTTGGACAGGGATCCCTTTTGGACAGAGATTCCCTTTGGACAGGGATTCCCTTTGGACAGGGATTTCCCTTTGGACACACCTCCCCAAGGCGCCCGCTCCATGCCCTGTCTATGCCAAAGGTCCACATTTTTAAAAGTGCGAATTTGGAAATCACTGGAAAATCACTCCAGGGATGGTCTGAGGTGCTGGAAATCTCTCGTGTAATGGGAGAGGGAGGATGGGCAAGGCTTTCCCCGCTGATAAATCCGAGATAACGCTGATATCTGACCTGTCTGAGCTCGGAAGGGGCTTAGAGAGGAGAGGAAGAGATAACCCGAAGACAAAGGAGAACGTCAGGGGCCAGCTGAGGGCATGGGCTGGGAGAGGCAGCTCAGTGAGAACAGGCAGAGGGATAAACCCCCAACAGTTTCCTCTGGGATGAGGAGGAGTCTCCACCACTGGAAGCTGTTCCTTCCCTGCCACGTCTTGCTGCAGGATCTGCTGTGATCCAGCAGAAATCCTGGGCTTGGGTGGTGTGAAGTTCTTCCAGCTGGTCAGAAAAGCAAACCACACGGTCCCTTGCAGCTTTTCTTTGCTGCAGGAAAGCTCTTCAGAGGCCACGACAGCTGTTTTTCCAGACTCCAGGCACCTGGGGCAGGAGAGGTCAGTTCCCTGTCCGGCTTCCCAGCAGCCTCAAGCGGGAAGCAGAAGGAAAAGCAAGCACAGGTGCCACCCCTGGTTCCTTCCCTGTCCCCACACGGCCGTGCCAGCCAAACCCTCCTTCCCAGGGCTGCCAGCGCCCCTGGCACGTCACCCTCCATCCTGCAGGAGTGACACACAGCTCTGTGCCCAGCACAGCCCCGAACGGGCTGCGTCCATGTCTCAGGTTGGACATCACGAGGAATTTCCTCATGGAGAACGTTGTCAGGCACTGGAAGGGGCTGCCCAGGGAAGTTTGGAGTCCCCATTCCTGGAGGTGTCCAAGGAAAGCCTGGATATGGCACTCAGTGCTCTGGGCTGGGGACAAGGTGGGGATAGGTCACAGCTTGGGCTCGATGGGCAGGGAGGGCTTTTCCAGCCTCAATAATTCTGGGATGGGTTCAGGGCTGATTTGACCCTGCTCCATCTGCTTAGGTGTCCTCTGATCACCCCCATTTGTGACCCTCTGTGGTGGCACACAGGCTGAGGTACCAAGGAAAGCACCGAGGGAAATAAAAGTAGCAGAGAACACCCTGAGGGTGTTCCAGAGGTTGGTCCTGGGCTCTGCTCCTGCCTGTGCCTGACGTGCTCGGATGTTGTGGGCAAGGCAGTTTGGGTCAGCTCCACTCCCTTCTGCTGAAAATATTCCTCCTCTGTTCTTCTCACCCTGGTTGTTCCTTTTGGGCTCTGGTTTTTCAGGGGGAAGCCCTCTGTCTCCGGGCTCTTGGCTGTGGCCACGGAGGTGTTGTGCTGGTGTTGGCACCACCAGGAGCCTGTGCTGCCCGTGGCACCGGCACAGGAGGAAATCCCAGCCCTGCCTGAGGTGCCTGCAGTGGAACACGGCCCACGTGCTCCTCCCTGCACTGCCGTGCCCTTGGATAAGCTCTGCAGAAATCCACGTTCTCTGGGCTCTGATGATGCCTTAGGATTTGAGCTTTTATGTTTTTCATGTATTTGTAACCCTGCAATTCTTTAGTGTGTAACTCTAAACTCCATATACAGTGTCAGCTACTGTCTTCACATTTTGGTCAGACGAAACAATTCCTCTCCAGGCCTGGCAATCAAGGACACCTCACTGCCTCAGGCCCCGAGAGATGTGAACAAAACTGAGTTGGGGGTGAGCAAACTTGGGGTAAATGACTTCATTACCTGCAGCTGTAATTGGAAGATTAACCCCCAATCTGCAAATAGACCAAACTTATAAAAGTGTGAAAACCCGTGACCCGTTGTCCATTTTTTGGGTGTAGCCCCTGGGGGGGGCTTCATCTGCCTGAAATGTACCTGAAGGCCCTCCAATAAATAGAACAGCTTTTTATTCCCTTTTAATTCTGTCTGGCTCTGGTTTTAGGAAGCCCAAAAGGCATCACCGAGGGCAGGTTTGACCCCCTCAGGTGGGAATTGTGGTGACCCAGCACCCCCTGTGCAGGGAGAAGCACCAGGCACGGTTCCCCCGGCCCTCCCTGGGCTCCCAGCTCCCTGCACCTCCCTCTGCTCGGCCCCAGGGTTTAGCAGGAGCTTTCCTGGGACCGTGGTCAGTGCAGCAGCACCCTGGGGAGTCTGAGGGCCCAAATTCAGGCAGAGAGCTGGGATGAGGGGCAGGTCCATGCCTGGACAGGCTGTCAGAGCCCTGGGGATCTGCACACAGCCAGAGCTCGGGCTCCCGGGCTGGGCTCAGGTGGGGAGAGATGTTCGACCAGAGGAATTTGTATCCCACCAAGGAGAATGTGGAGGTTCGGTCCCACCCCCCTCCTGAAGCTGACCTGGGTTCGTTGAGCTGAAGGCCACCACAAATGGGTTATTAATAACAATTTTCTTTTTTTGCAATGACACCTTCAGCTGGAGATGCTGAATGATTTCGGGAGTAAAACAAGGGCCAGTGGTGAGGGGCTGCAGAAAGACTCGGTGATAGGAGGAGATTGGTGACAAAATGGCAGATAAAATTCAGAGGAGATAAATGAAAACGGAGGTACATGGGAAAATACAGCTCCTAACTTTATGAATTAAATAAAGCCCCATGAGCTGCCTGTCAGTGCTAAAGAACAAGATCTCAGAGTTACAACAGAGGCAGCTTTGAAAATGTCAGCTCTGTGCTTGGCAGTGGCTCGAAAAAGCAAATCAAGTGTTAGGAATTATCATGAAGGGAATAAAACCAGGAATGTAAAGCCCAGCTGTCAGTCTCTCCCTGTGCAAATCCCTGGGGGGCTCTGCCATCAAGCCCGGGCAGTTCTGGCGGATCTCCTGAGGGATGGGTGACAGGAGGCAGGAAAATCAGGTGCTGCTGCTGGGGGATCCTCTCTCTTTCCCCCAGGACGTTCCCACAGAGCTGGTGGGTGCCGTGGCCGTGGCCAGCAGCAGGTGACACCTCGCGTGGTCCAGAGTGGAAATGTCCAACCCCACAGGAATGCTCGTGAGAGGGAAATTCACCGAGGGATGTTCATTGCAAGGCACCTCTGGGTTCGGAGGCGTGGTGGGACATCAGGAGAGGGTCGCTGTGTGCTGGCCCTGCTCTGACACACCACCTGCTGTTGCTCTGGCAGGAGAGAGGCTGGGGGTGCTGGACTCCGGGATCTGATATTCAGGATCCATGGGAATGCCGGGAGACTCCGAGGTGTAACGGAACGGGCAGGGAAATTCCAGTCAGTGCCCTGACAAAGTGAAAAATGGAATCTTGGAATCCCAGGATGGTTTGTGTTGGAAGGGACCTTAAATCCCACCCAGTGCCACCCCTGCCATGGCAGGGACACCTCCCACTGTCCCAGGTGCTCCAGCCTGGCCTGGGACACTGCCAGGGATCCAGGGGCAGCCCCAGCTGCTCTGGGAATTCCATCCCAGCCCCTCCCCACCCTCCCCGGGAACAATTTCTTCCCAAGATCCCACCCAAGTCTCCCGTTTTCCAATCTGAAGCCATTCCCTGTGTCCTGTCCCTCCAGGCCTTGTCCCCAGTCCCTCTCCAGCTCTCCTGTCACCCTTCAGGCCCTGCAAGGGGCTCGGAGCTCTCCTGGAGCCTTCTCCTCTCCAGGCTGTAGCAATGGGATCCTAACCAGAGGATTTGATGCCACTGAATCCCCACCCAGGAGTCCAATGAAGACTCTCCAGCCTTCAGGATGCTTTGACGGCTTCTCCCTCTCCAAGACATGAATTCAGGAAATTTTCCTGCCCACAGGAAAACCCATTTCCAACAAAATGGGAAAGAACTGGGGAGGCTGGGGAGGCAGGGAGGGGGAAGAGCAGGAGAGGTGGAGGCTGTTGGGGGGTGTTCAGGGAGGAAGGCACTGGGGTCCCCCCACAATCCCTGGGGTCTCCAGTGCCCCTGACTCTCCACTGGATCCTACTTTGGTCCTTTCCCATCTCCTGCTGCCCTCTGTCTGCTCCGAGGGTTGTGTTTTACCCTCGGATGGAGGAGCTGACACAAATAAACACCTCGGGGATCATTTTTTGGAGCTTTGAGGGTGTCCCAGCCCAGCACCTGCTCTGGCCCAGGCTGGTGAGTTCAGGATGTCACAATCCCAGTGCCCTGGGCATTCCTGTGGCTTTGGGGGACTCCAGCAGTAGCCTGTGTATTCCTGGTGTTTTCTTCCTTCCCTTTCTGGGAAGATTTGGGGTGGGTTTGGCTGCGAGGCTGGAGGTGCCACCAGTGCTGCCAACAGGACATTCCCAGGGCATCCTTCGCTCACTCCCCATGGAATTCTGCACTCCTGGGGGCTCCAGTGCCTTCAGGGCACCCAGAAATGTCTCAGAAATTTACACTTTCCTCTGTCCATGCCTCCCCTCTCAGCCACAAGTCTGCACCCAGGAGGGATTTCAAGTGCAAGAAACCTCTTTAGATGTTTTGGGGTTGTTTTTGGTTTTTTTTTAGAGGTTTTCTTTATTCTGAAGTACTTAAACACCCCCCTTGTGAAATCCTTATTATCCTGACTCAGAGCCTCAGCTTTAAGTAGTGCTTTGAATTAAGGGTCTCAAATATGCATTCAGTTTCAGCTTAAAAGGGGTAGTTAATGTATGGTACATAAATAGCTATTATTAAATACATTCACTGGAGATTAACAACTGCTGTGTGTAATGGATACGTGTCTAACTACTATGATATATACTGAATTTCCCCATTATGGAGCTGCTGGATGCGTGTCTGCTAGAACAGAGCACCAATTCCCGGTGAATAATTCAGGAGATGAATTTAGCCTCTCTTTCTGTCTGTGAGGCTGCACGATGAATCCATCACGCCGCTCTGATCCCGCCCGGGCTCGCAGGAGGCTGCAGGTGGCTCCCGTGGGTATTCCCAGGTGGGGCTGAGGATCCACTGCCCACGCCCGGCTGCAGGGATGCTGTGCCTGGTGCTGGGTGGGCAGCACGAGCCCTGCTCCGGGCCCAGCGTCCCTGAACGTCCCTGAACACCCTCAGCCCCGAGCTAGGGGCAGAGGAAGCTGCTGCTGCAACCATTGAGTCATTAAGGTGGGAAAAGACCTCTCAGATTATTATCAAAATGATTTTATTTATCTGATCATGCTTCCAGAGCTGGGCAGCCAGAGGATGCCGGGCCTATCAGGGGCTCTTCTGGTTCTAAAAGAGAATTTTCTGTTGGTACCAGGGTCCCCTTTTCTATTTCTGTGCCCAAAGATGCTTGGCAGGACATTTGCCTGGGCAGAGAGGAGCATCAGTGCAGGAAGACCACAGGGAATTGCTCCTCCAAAACCTGTCTGCATGGGGAAGCTGATATATGTGGTTTTGCCTGAAATTACTGGAATATTCCATAGAATGCCAGACTGGTTTGGGTTGGAGGGGACCTTAAAGCTCATCTGGTTCCTCCCCTGCCATGGGCAGGGACAGCTTCCACTGAGAAATCAGAAAAATCAGAGAAATCAGAGAAATCAGAAAAATCAGAGAAATCAGAGAAATCAGAAAAATCAGAGAAATCAGAGAAATCAGAAAAATCAGAGAAATCANGAAAAATCAGAGAAATCAGAGAAATCAGAAAAATCAGAGAAATTGGAGAAATCAGCTCCTTGCCTTGCTCACATTCTTGCTCCCTCTCGATGCTCCGTGGGTTTTCTCTTTCCTTCCCTTCCCAGCTGGCTCAGTCTCACCCAAAGCTCCTCCTGAGGGTGGCAGGGGGACAGGAGGCTGGGAGGTTGTCTGATGCTTTCTCAAACCTCTCACAGAGATGCCACAGCTCCTCACTGAGAACATACTGTGCCCACCAGGCCTGTGCTGTCTCTTCCATGAGCTGTAGGGGAAACAAAGTCCTCATCCCCAGCCCAGTTCCCAAAATAAAACGGGAACAACGACAACAACAACAAAAAAAAAAGATTTGGGATGAAAATAACTAGCTGAGGCATGTCCTCTGTGCTGGGAAGATCAAGTGCTAATGACGGTTCTGGCACGCTGGTGACAGTTTTGTCTGGTGTCTGTATATATATTTTAGCTGTGAGACCACATGGGAGGCTCTTTGCGCAGCCCAAGCGCCTCTGACAGCCGCTGAGAACACATTGGCTCCTTTCTGCTGGCAAAAGCCTCATCCCATTAAAGGCTGTCGATAAAGGGAAGGGAAATGACAAGGGTGCTCGGGAGGGAGGGCGGCAGCGGGGGAGACGGGAGCTGCCACCGCCAATGTCATTACCGAGAGTGAGAGGGAGCTTCTGCATAAACGCGCCGCGTGTTCGCATTAGCGGCGGGGAATGCGCCGCTCGGAGCCGCGTTCGGAGGGGACACAGAGCCGCTGCCACCGTCACACAGCGGCCCGGCACCGGCTGCGAGCACCCCCAGCCCCTGCTGCAGCCACGGGGACACGGGACGGGGCTGCGGAGACGGGGTGTCCCGGAATGTGGGGTGACAGGGGTGTCTGTGCCCAGCCGGGGTGTCCCTGGGAGTGCGGGGGTGTCACCAGGATGTCCCTATGAGTGCAGGTGTGACAGGGATGTCTGTGCCCAGCCAGGGTGTCCCCGGGAATGCGGGGTCACAGGGATGTCTGTGCCCGGCCGGGGTGTCCCCGGGAATGCAGGGTGACAGGGATGTCTGTGCCCAGCTGGGGTGTCCCGGGGAGTGCGGGGGTGTCACCAGGATGTCCCTGTGAGTGCAGGTGTGACAGGAGACTGTGTCCCCAGGGTGTCTCTGGGAGTGCAGGGGTGTCCCCAGCGTGTCCCTGGGAGTGCAGGTGTGTCACCAGGGTGTCCCTGCGAGTGCAGGTGTGACAGGAGACTGTGTCCCCAGGGTGTCCCTGTGAGTGAAGGTGTCACAGGGATGTCTGTGCCCGGCCGGGGTGTCCCCGGAATGTGGGGTGACAGGGGTGTCTGTGCCCAGCCGGGGTGTCCCTGTGAGTGAAGGTGTCACAGGGATGTCTGTGCCCGGCCGGGGTGTCCCCGGGAATGTGGGGTGACAGGGATATCTGTGCCCGGCCGGGGTGTCCCCGGGCACGCAGGGTGACAG
>VZTG01002538.1:45407-56114 GCA_013397845.1 Melanocharis versteri | reverse complement strand
CGGAGTGTCCCCGGGAGTGTGGGGCTCCCGCCAGGATGTCCCTGGGAGTGCAGGTGTGACAGGAGACTGTGTCCCCAGGGTGTCTCTGGGAGTGCAGGGCTGTCCCCAGCGTGTCCCTGGGAGTGCAGTGTGACAGCAGAGCCTTGTCCCCCGGGCGTGCTGTGAGGACTCTGTGCAGGGCTCTCTGGAGCTTTTGGGTGTTCCCCAGGCTGTGAGAGGACAGGCAAGTGCCAGTGTCCCTGTGCAGTGCCACCTGCACAGGTGCTGCTTCCTTATCTCCTCTGGGACATCTCTTGAAACAACCACAGAATCCTGGAGCAGTTTGGTTTGGAAGGGAGCTTAGAGATGACCCAGTGCCACCCCCTGCCATGGCAGGAGCACCTTCCACTGTCCCAGGCTGCTCCAAGCCCCGTCCAGCCCGGCCTCTTTTCCAGGCCAGTTTCCAGCTGTTTTGTGTTGCCATGACTATGATGATATAAAATCGTATTTAGACATGAAAACACCATTGCACCCGACAGGAGACGTTCAGCATGCTCAGGTGAGACTCAGGTTGTTCCTTCCTGGCCCGGATGGGTGCTGCTGTGAGGGTGAGAGGTTCCTCCTGGGTAAAAAGCCCCCCTGCTCGGGGACAGAGAGGGTGTGAAAGGCCAGGGCCTTCCCGAGTCACAGCACCCTGCACTCTGAAGGAAAGTTTGATATCGCCTGGGGCACGACAAGCAACAGCCAGGCAGAGCAGCTCCAGGAGGAGATCCATCTGTCCAGGAGACCTTCCAGGAGGGTGACCTGGGAGGACACACCTGTGGGGAGGCAGCAGGAGCCGGGACTGTCACTGCCCCCGTGGGTCCTGGCAGTGTTCACACACACACGGGGTGTGTTGGCTCATCTCTGGCTTTCCTTGTGTCTTAAAGGACTTTCCTCATCCTTTGTCCTTGCCCACGCTGTGGCTGTGCTGTGACCCTGGGGTGAATGTGAATTTTAGGGCGCTGCTGGCTGTATTTGGGTAATTTTGGGCTTGAAGCCTTTGGTTTATTTCATTGTGCAGCTCAAAGGTTGCATTATTCATGCGGGAAAAGCCCGGTGGTTGTGATGAACAGCAGATCACCCCCAGGTCAGTCCCTGCCAGAGGGATCCCAAGCTGCTGCTCCCCACCAGCCGCTGCGGGGGCTCCTGCTGCTCTTGCACTTCCCTAAGCCTTGTGTCAACACGAGGCAAGGGCTCGTGTCCATGAAAATTCCAGCACTGCAGGGGCCTGAGAGGGCAGAGCAGGATGTGTGAGAGGTGCTGGGGGATTGCCTGGAGAAGAGACGGCTCTGGACTGACCTTAGTGGGGGCTGTGGGCACCCGGAGGAGCTGACAGGAGAGCTGGAGAGGAACTTCTGACAGGAAGAGGTGAGGACAGGACAAGGGGGAATGGATTCAAACAGAGTAGGTTTACATTGGACCTGGAGAAGAGACGGCTCTGGACTGACCTTAGTGGGGGCTTTGGGCACCCGAAGGAGCTGACAGGAGAGCTGGAGAGGAACTTCTGACAGGAAGAGGTGAGAACAGGACAAGGGGGAATGGATTCAAACAGAGTAGGTTTACATTGGATACTGGGGATAAATTCTTCCCTGTGAGGGTGGGGAGGCCCTGGCACAGGGTGCCCGGAGAAGCTGTGGCTGCCCCTGGATCCCTGGCAGTGTCCAAGGCCAGGTTGGACAGGGCTTGGACCAGCCTGGGACAGTGAAAGGTGTCCCTGCCCATGGCAGGGGTGGCACTGGATGGGATTTAAGGTCCCTTCCAACCCCAAACCCTCCTGAGATCCTGTGATTGCCGAGGAGCCAGGTGGGAGGCTGGGATCCAACATCCCACCCTGCCCGGCCATTTTACACATCATGGGCTGTGCCAGCTGCCAGGAGGGTCCCTGGCACTCGCAGGGGAAGGGTTTTCCTTTGGGATGCAGTGATGTCACCACAGCTCTCACTCAGCTCTGCGTCCTTGAGCTCATGGGGTGCCCCAGAGCCTGCAGGGATCTCTGAGTCTGACTCCAGCCTGGGGTAGAACAGAGTGGGACGTGAACCCCTCTCCATCTCTTCGTGTCCCAGGGCTCAGGGAGGCCACATTTGCTGAAATCCCCACTCTGCTGGGAGGCTCTCCACATCTTTGTGTGGAGCCTGGAAGCTCCCGCGGTGCTGGTGGGTGGCACGAGGTCGGCGCAGGCAGCTGAACCCACACCTCCCCCAGCACAAACCCAGCCTCACAGGCAGGAACTTCACAGCAGC
This sequence comes from Melanocharis versteri, assembly GCA_013397845.1. Taxonomy (NCBI): domain Eukaryota; kingdom Metazoa; phylum Chordata; class Aves; order Passeriformes; family Melanocharitidae; genus Melanocharis; species Melanocharis versteri. Next base: position 53,853 of record VZTG01002538.1, on the reverse strand, counting down.
ACTCAGCAAATCCTCTGCTCTCCCAGGGCTCCTTCAGAGCAGGGATTACTCCCAGTTATCCACGCTTTGGAGCTGCTCCCACATCGGCTGGTGCTTTTTCCTGTTGAGTAAGTCTGTGCATGAGTGTGAGACTCTGCTCACAGCTTGCCAGCGTGTGGAAGCTCTGAGTTTCCTGCAGTGTAGGAGGTGGCTCCTCACTCTTCTGCTGTGCCTGCTCCTCCAAGACCATAAACCTGAGCTGTGGGGTCCCCGAATATCCCAAAGCCCATCAGGGAGCAGAAATATTTATACATATGAGGTATCCTAATGGCTTGTACTGCACTGGACGTCACCATCACAGGAGCTGCAGAGCAGGAGTGACGTGCTAGGCAGCACAAAGCGGGTCCAGGCCAGGGCTGTGTGAGGAATTCCATCACCTGGACCTCTGGACCGTGTCCCTGAGACAGCTTCCATCGTGTCCTGAGGGCTTTGCCACCAGCCACTGGTGGAACGAGTTGATCATGAGATATTCCTCATGTCCACTGCCCATTTTATGCCTTCAGGAGATCCATGCCCAGCTCCTCTGCAGGCAGACTGGGATCCTGAAACGCCTGGAAGGACTGGTGTGATCACCATCACACCGCTTCTCCCCTGGTTTGGGGCTCCCCTGCCCCACAAACGAGCCGGAGGGAGCTGGATAAGGACTCTTTGGGAACGTGGGGATGTTGGGGAGGGTTCCTATCGCAGAGCTGGGGGCCGTCCCACCCCCCAGCAGCGGGGAGCAGCCTGGGGAGTACAGGAGCCCGAGTGCCACTGGGACAGGACTGATGGGTTGAGGTGGGGACACCCCTGTCCCACACGCAGCCCCCAAAACCCCGCTGCCCCCCGCTCCAAAGGCAGAGTGAGAGACTGAGCCTCCAGTTTGGGGTGTCCCAGCACCCTGAGCTGAGGTGTCCCAGAGCCCCCCAAGGGGCACAAAGAAATACCCCAGAGCCCCCTGAGGAGCTCAAAAAGCCCAGAGCCCATCGAGGAGCACAAAGAAACACCCCAAAACTCATCGAGGAGCCAGTGTGGGGCAGGTGCTGCAAACACAGATCCCTTAAAGCCCGTCGAGGTGCAGAAACACCCCAAAACCCACGGAAGAGCATAAATCCCTCAAAGCCCATCAAGGAACAGAAGACCCCAAAGCCTGTGGAAAAGCATGAATCCCTCAAAGCCCGTCAAGGAACAGAAAACCCCAAAAGCCCTCGAGGAGTGGGAACACCCCAAAGCCCATCCCCGAGCCAGAGTGGAGCTCGTGTAGCTCTGCACAGGGAGCAGAAATCCCCCAAATTCCCTGGGCTTCCCAACGCCTGCGCTTCTGCTGCCTGCGACCTTCCAGGGCCCAGGAGAAGCACATTTTAGGCTCAACATCCCTATTTTTTTTTTAATTTTCCCCCGAAAAAAAAAAGAAAAAAAGAAAAAAAGAAAAAAAGAAAAAAAGAAAAAAAGAAAAAAAGAAAAAAAGAAAAAAAGAAAAAAAGAAAAAAAGAAAAAAAGAAAAAAAGAAAAAAAGAAAAAAAGAAAAAAAGAAAAAAAGAAAAAAAGAAAAAAAGAAAAAAAGAAAAAAAGAAAAAAAAAAGAAACAGGAGCAGCCTAATGCCCTTTGCCTCCTCCTCCCATCAGCAGCATTTTCTCCTCTGCACCCCTGGCTCTCGGTTCCCCCTCCTGGGAGCAGAGGCAGGGAAGTCTCCAGCACTCCAGAGCCGCATTCCCCGGGGAGCAGGGAGCAGCACGGCTCGGCAGCAGCACCAATTTTCATCTCCCGCGGATGTGGCTCCCTAATTTCGGGGGTACCTTGGAAACTGCGAGTTGCCTCCTCCGGAGCTGCCTGGCGGCCCCTCCTCCACGGTGATCAGCTGCGACTCCTGACGCCAGCCAGCTGATTAGAGAAGGCAAATGAATTCTTTCATTAGCAGGAGCATTGTTGTAATTAGGGTAGAAATTTGGCGCTGATGTCTCTTCTAGAAGGAGAAGATAGAAAACCCACCCTGTTTGATAATGCTTTAAGGGCTCCTTAATTAAAAAAAACCAAAAAAACCAAAAACCCAGAAGTAATATATGTATATTTGGTGGGATTATATATATATTTATATATGTATATATATTTGCTGGACCTATTGAGTTACTGCAGTTTGTTAATACAAGTAAAAATCATCATTATCATAATTCATGGCAAAAAAAAAAAAAGTAATTCGAGAGGTCACAGAGATATTTTGGGAGATGCTGTTGAATCAAAACAAATTGCATTTCCAGCAGCTGGCATTTCCAGCTCCTGCTCGGTCCCGGGCGAGAGGATGGAGGAAGAAATAAATAGAGAGGCAGAAAGATAAATCGAGAGCAGCAGATAGACGGGTTTATGTAGCATTTTCATGTCTCATTGTTGGGTGACACGGTGTGAGTTATCTCTGTAATTACAGCCCTCCTGCTCCCGCTGCTCGCTCCCGGGACCCGCAGGGATCCCTGCCTGCAGCTGCTGCAGGGAGGGCAGAGCGAGCAGCCCCGGGTGAGCCCAGCTCCCTGCACGGGGACCCCACAGAGCTGCCAGCAGCCTGCGGGGTCCCCTCTGGAAATTGAGGGGTGCAGGAGGGTCACCGCAGCAGCCAGCTGTCACATCTGGGTGTCCTACAGGCGCTGAAAGGGTTAAAAACCACCCAGTGCCACCCCGCCATGGCAGGGACACCTCCCACTGTCCCAGGTGCTCCAGCCTGGCCTGGGACACTGCCAGGGATCCAGGGAACCCCAGCTGCTCTGGGAATTCCAGCCCAGCCCCTCCCCACCCTCCCAGGGAACAATTCCTTCCCAAGATCCCACCCAAATCTCCCCTTTTCCAATCGGAAGCCATTCCCTGTGTCCTGTCCCTCCAGGCCTTGTCCCCAGTCCCTCTGCAGCTCTCCTGTCACCCTTCAGGCCCTGCAAGGGGCTCGGAGCTCGCCTGGAGCCTTCTCCTCTCCAGGTGAGCACCCCCACGGGAGGGTTTTGCTCCCTGGAGTGCGGCAGCATTCCCAGGATTTCAGTGGGGCTGGAGGGGGCAGGACTGAGGAGGTGAGGTTACAGCTCCTCTGCCAAGCAGTGACTCTCCCACAGCTCATCACCCACCCACTTCCCAGGCTAATGAAGCCTTCCCAGACCTGAGAAAGCTTCCAAAGCCCTGACCCTTGGCTGGTCCCACGACTCCGACGCTGCAGAAATCCAGATGTGATTTGGTGTCACATTCTCCATCCTGGCTAGGCTTTGTCCCGGGCTGGAGAGGCAGAATATCTGCACTGCTCCTCCTCCTGTGCCTGGGGGGTTCCTTTGGGGGTGAAACAGCTCCTCCTGTGCTTTTCGTGGTTCTTTTGGGGTAAAACAGCTCCTCCTGTGCTTTTCGTGGTTCTCTTGGACGTAAAACAGCTCCTCCTGTGCTTTTTGTGGTTCTTTTTGGGGTAAAACACCTCCTCATGTGCTTTTTGTGGTTCCTTTTGGGGTAAAACAGCTCATCCTCTGCTTTTTGTGGTTCTTTTGGGGGTAAAACACTTCCTCCTGTGCTTTTTGTGTTTCCTTTTGGGGTAAAAGAGCTCTTCCTGTGCCTGTGTGGTTTCTTTTGGGGTGAAACACCTCCTCTTGTGCCTGTGGGGTTCCTTTGGGGGTAAAACAGCTCCTCCTGTGCTTTTTGTGTTTCCTTTGGGGGTAAAACAGCTCCTCTTGTGCCTGTGTGGTTCCTTTTGGGGTAAAACAGCGCCTCCTCTGCTTTTTGTGGTTCTTTTGGGGGTGAAACAGCTCCTCCTGTGCCTGTGTGGTTCTTTTGGGGGTAAAACAGCTCCTCCTGTGCTTTTTGTGGTTCCTTTTGGGGTAAAACAGCTCCTCCTGTGCCTGTGTGGTTCCTTTTGGGGTAAAACAGCTCCTCCTCTGCTTTTTGTGGTTCTTTTGGGGGTGAAACAGCTCCTCCTGTGCTTTTTGTGGTTCTTTTGGGGTGAAACAGCTCCTCCTGTGCCCTGGAGCGCTTCCCTGCCCATCTGACCCTGCTGCAAGCCAGGAGCCTCCACAGCTGCTTCCAAGGATTGTTCCCAGCTCCGCCTGTCGCTCTGCCAAGCCCCCGGTTCAGAGGGAGAGCCAGAGGGTCAAATCCTTCCAGGAAAACAGAATCGCTTCCAGTGAGCGCAAATGCCGTTTGGAGGAGAGCGTTGTGGCTGGGGATTGCAGAGCCCGGGGCCGTGTGTGCTCTGCGGGCTGCAGTGAGCAGGGCAGCTGGCAGCTCCCACCAATCCTGCTGCTCCCGGCCGGGAGGAGAGCGTGGGACATCCTCTGCTGGCACGGCCAGGCCGGGCTGGGCACAGATCTGAAACATGCCCAGCCCTGGGAGCGATCCTGCCTTCAGCTGGAGGAGAGAGACCTTGACCTGTGCAGCCCCGAAGGGAGCAGCTGAGGTTGGCAGGCGAAGCGCTCAGATCCGGACACTTCCCACACCTTTGCACTTCAGATCCTCCCCACTGCCCCCAGGACAGGAGGGGAGCGGGGCTGTGGTTGCCCCTCTGCTCTGGAGCCGGGCTGGGAGAGCTGGGGGTGCTCACCTGGAGAGGAGAAGGCTCCAGGAGAGCTCCGAGCCCCTTGCAGGGCCTGAAGGGTGACAGGAGAGCTGGAGAGGGACTGGGGACAAGGCCTGGAGGGACAGGACACAGGGAATGGCTTCCAATTGGAAAAGGGGAGATTGGGGTGGGATCTTGGGAAGGAATTGTTCCCTGGGAGGGTGGGGAGGGGCTGGGCTGGAATTCCCAGAGCAGCTGGGGTTCCCTGGATCCCTGGCAGTGTCCCAGGCCAGGCTGGACATTGGGGCTGGGAGCACCTGGGACAGTGGGAGGTGTCCCTGCCATGGCAGGGGGTGGAATGGGATGGTCTTTAAGGTCCCTTCCAACCAGATCACTTGGGGATTCCATGATTTCACTTTTCCCTCCCTTGGCCCCATGGATGAGGGCTCTGTCTCTGTGTGTGGTGCATGACTCGGGGTTTGTTGCTCAGGTTCAGCCCCTCACGCTCTGCAGGAGGAGTGAGGGCCTCACCTGCCTGGGACAGTGGGAGGTGTCCCTGCCCATGAGAAGAACAAGATGGGCTTTAATGTCCCTTCCCTCCGAAACCTGCTGGGATTCTGTGATAATATTTCGGGATTTTGAGCTTCAGGTAACCTTTCTGTGAGCTCTCCTGTGCTGAAGCTTCACCTCTCCGAACCCCTGGGCTGTGAAGCCCCGGTGGCTCTTGGGGTGCAGCTGCACACTGTGGTGAGAGGGCTCTCCTGCCCTCCTGCCGAGCTCAGGATGGGCACGGCAGGATCTCGAAAAGCTGTTTTTTGGGATCTCTGTGAGCCATCAGAGCTGCTTGCCCGTCCCTGTGAGCTGCCCTCACCCCGACACAACCGCTGTGCTCTGGGGTGCTGGAGGAGGAGAAGCTTTGTCCCCGTGGGCTGAGAGGTGGCTGCAGCTGTGTCCCCGTGTGGTGGCTCCAGCTGTGTCCCCGTGTGGTGGCTCCAGCTGTGTCCCCGTGTGCCACGCTGAGCCGAGGGGAGGAGAATGGCCGGTGCCTCAGCCTGCTCAGAGGGTTCCACCACAGCCCGTCCTGGAAAATCAGCCTCTTCCAGATGTCCAGGAGCTCAGCCTCCCTCCCAAGGCTGATTTCAAAGTGTTCGTCTCTCTGAAATGTTTAATTATAATTACCTTAAATTTCAAAACAAGAGGTCATCTGAACTGGAAAATAGATTGGGTTTTTTTCTCCTTTGAGAATGTCAAAACACTTCATTTTGACAAATTCAGAACCAATTCCAAATTTTTTTCTGACTCACCAAATTAATCAAAACCGACCTCCTCTTAAAAGAAGTGTCAGTTTTGGAAAAATCAGCATTTTTCAGTGGAAAAAACCCCACAATTCATCCAAAAATTACTATGACTTCTTGTCTCTGTGTGTCTCCTGTGCTGCGTTCCCAGTAACTGTGATCCTGCTGGATTAATTACACTGGGCAAGGAGACAAAATCAGGAACAGCACCAGCCTGAGTGGGAAACTTTTCTTTCTCAGATTCAGAGATAAGTTTAGAACATTTCTCTTTTTGTTTACTTCTACAAGTCTGAGGCTGAGTAGGTTCTTCAAGGTTGGGTGTCCCCACTGGGATTTCTCTGCTGCAACCTGTGACCCTTGAAATTCCCACCTTCCCCCCCAGCCTGTGCTCTCTGTTCATTCCCATTTCCCCTAAAAACAGGAGTCAGCTACCCTGCCTTTAAATATGGATTTATTGCTGGTGCAATCCAGGAGGTGCCTTAAAAACATCCCTCACCTCACAGAGGGATTCAGCTGGGAGCAGACCTCGCTCCAAGGTACACAAATGAGTCTGGAATAACTTCACCATCTCGATTCCCAGTGGGAATATCATGGGAGACTAAAAGTGGCGTTTATAGGAAAACTCTGGTTTCAGAGAATCATGGAATCCCAGAACGGGTTGGGATGGAAGGGACCTCAAATCCCATCCCATCCCATCCCATCCCATCCCATCCCATCCCATCCCATCCCATCCCATCCCATCCCATCCCATCCCATCCATCCCATCCCATCCCATCCCATCCCATCCCATCCCATCCCATCCCATCCCATCCCATCCCACTCCTGNAGCGCCCCCAGCTCTCCCAGTCTGGCTGCAGAGGGGCTCCAGCCCTGGGATCAAAGTTTCCCCAGAGCTGCACTGGGGGAGGATTCCAGGAGGATTCCAGCTGGATCCAGGCAAAACCGTGTCAGGAGAAGTGCCAGTCTGCCCTGGGTGCAGTGATGCCGCCCATGCCAATCTGCCCTGTTTATTTTACCTGCATAAATGATGGGGCTGCAGAGGTTTGTGGCAGCTGGACAGAGCTTTTAGGGCAGCCAGTGGCACTGGACTGTAAGAATTATTTCCTCCCTGGTTAATGCAGCCCAGAGCGTGATGACAGTGGTTTACTGGGGCAATATTCCTGCTCTGGCTCTCCCTGGGGTCAGTACCAAGCCCACACAAACCCTGTGATTTCCAGGAGCTCCTTGGGAGAGCCGCAGGTGTGAGAAGATCAGCAGGGCTGGGGTGGCCAGGGCTGAGCAGCACAGGAGCGTGGGCTGGATCCTGCTCCCAGCCTAGCAAAGCTCCACCACCGGCCTGCAGTGACAGCTTGTCCTCCCTGGCTGCCAGAAGGGCCGAGCTCTTTGCTGGGGCTCCCAGGTGACCCCGGGACGGCAGTGGGACGGCGTGGGGACCCTGGGTGTCCTGGCACTGCTGGCAGGGTGTCCCTGCACTGAAGGGGACGTGTCTGCCCCGCACCTCTGCCCCTCAGAGTCCCACCTGCCTCCACTTGAAATGAATCCCCTGGTGCCAAGAAGCCCAAATTCCCGCAGGACTCCCACCTTTTCCGGGCTGCTCCAATCAGCTCCCGAAACACAAATCCTGGCAGCCACCGCAGGCACCTCTCAATGAAGTTGCCATAGTTACTGGTGCCTCACAGCAGCCACGGAGCTCATTAAAATGATTTGAATGGCTACCCCATCATCGAGGCACTGAGGGGGAGGCCTGGCGGGGAGGGGAGCCCCGGGCCGGGATGGGCTCCAGGAGGAGGGTGGAGAGTGGCTCCAGAGCCTGCTCGGCTCCAGGACCTGCCCAGCTCCAGGACCTGCCCAAATCCAGGACCTGCCCGGCTCCAGGACCTGCCCAAATCCAGGACCTGCCCAAATCCAGAGCCTGCCCGGCTCCAGGACCTGCCCAAATCCAGAGCCTGCCCGGCTCCAGGACCTGCNAACTTGCTCAGCTCCATCCAGAGCCTGCCCAGCTCAGAACCTGCCCATCTCCAGAGCCTGCCCAATTCCAGAACCTTCTCAGCTCCAGAACCTTCACAGGTCCAGAGCCTGCCCAGCTCCATCCAGAACCTGCCCATCTCCAGAACCTGCCCAACTCCAGAATGTCCAGAGCTCCAGAACCTTCCTAGCATCAGAACCTGCCCAACTCCAGAACCTGCCCAGCTCCAGGACCTGTCCAGCTCCAGGACCTGCCTGTCTGCAGGCACAAGCTCAGGACAGAGCTGTGGGGACAGAGCTGGCACAAGCCAGGGCAGAGCCCCCACCCTGTGCTGGGCCCCCCTGGAGGAAGGCGGGCACCAGGCTCCCCTGCCAGGGTCTCCTTCCCAGCATCTCCCCGTGGCTGAGGCTGCAGTCGCCTCCTGCCCCCGGGCCATGTCCCCACAGCTCCTGCAGGGATTGTTCCCACTTCCCCATGCTCTCCAGCAGCCCAGGAGCTGATGTTGGGGGTAGTAGAGTAGTTTGAAATAGGAGCTGGAGCCTTCCTCCTCTTTCAACTGATATTTTACAAATTACTGTCTAAAAAAAAAAAAAGATTTAAAAAATCCTTTTTTGGGTTCACCCAAAACATTCATCCAAAATAAGGTTTCATCCTTTTTTTTC
>VZTG01002538.1:19140-43364 GCA_013397845.1 Melanocharis versteri | reverse complement strand
ATTTAAAAAATCCTTTTTTGGGTTCCCCCAAAACATTCATCCAAAATAAGGTTTCATCCTTTTTTTTCCCTTTTGTTGTTTTTTTTTTTTTTTTTAACTAAGACAAGGCTGTGAAGAACAAGTATTTTGGGGTTTAGCTTAAACCCAAGCAGTTTTAAGAAAAGAAAAAAAAAAGGTATTAAAATTATCATGGAATACTACAGGGAAAAAAAAAAAAAAACACAAAAAAAGCCAAATGNGAAAAAAAAAAAAAAGACTGAAAATATCCAGCTGAAAAACCTCAGGGTTTTTTTGGGCACTTTTGCTCAAGAGAAGGAGGCCACTGTGGCATCCTCGGGCAGGTGCTGCCCGTGCAGGGCGTGGGTGAGGACAATGCTGGATTGGGAGAGCTGTGAAGGGGGAGGCAGGATGCTCCCGGAGGAGGAGGAGGAGGAGGAGGATCGGTGCTCCCAGGGGAGGCCTGGTTGCTGAGAGATGAAGGATTCCCAGTTCCCACCCCTGCAAGGAGCCCCTTCCCTGGGGCAGGGACCCCACCCCAGCCGTGCCCAGCTCAGCAATCCCCGCACCCAGAGCCAGCCCAGGGCTGGAATTTCTCCATTTCCTTCCTCCATCCCATCCCGGCTGCCCCGAGCAGGCACGGCGGCCTGAAGGGATGCACAGGCACCCCCGTGCCATGGGGAGAGGGGTGGGGAGGCTGAGCAGAGCCCTGAGCATCTCCCTGGTTCCAGGGGGGTGCTGAGGTGGCGTTTGGGACCCTCCTGGCTGGAAGCACCGAGCTGGCTGCGCCAGGGGCAGCTGCCAGGCCGTGGGGCTGGGCTGTCCCTCGCCCCCAGAGGATGCTGCGCTCTGCTGGGACCCCCTGGGCTCCGTGGGCTTTTCTCAGCAGCTCCGCAGGTCTGCTCTGGTGTTTCCCCACAGCGCGGGGACCGCCGGGGGCAGCTCCCCACAGCCCCCGAGCTCCCTGCACCCCCCTCCCCACGGGAGGCCCAGCCCGCGCCCCTCGCTGTGCAGAGCTATCAGGGTACACGGATAATCTTTTACTCTTCAGTACAAATAATTTATTACATTAAAATAACGTTTTTAAAAAATGAGTACTTTGGGAATAATTCAGGCTCGCCTGCGGAGGCATTTTTCAAAGTGCCATAATAGGCACTTAGAAATGGGTGGTTATTTTTATTCTCCGAGCCTGTCAAGAAGCTGATGGATCGAATTGGCTGATGACAAGGCAGCTGAGTGCTCATAGACGGAGACCACAGCGGGAACACGGAGCCTGTTACAAATGAGCAGCCAGCCCAGGTCGGAGCCTCCCGGGAGCTCTGCAGCTCTGCAGCGCGATCCTGCCGCCCCTGCGGTGACACCGACCTGGCAGCGATGTCCCAAAGGGCACGGAGTGCAGGTGGCCCTGCCCGGCTGCCAGCACTGCCACCCCTCTGCCCTACAGCTCTGTGCCATCACCCCTCTCCATCCCTGTGTGGCTGAAACGCCCTTCCCACACCCACGCCCCTCCTCTGGGGGGATGAGTGTCCCACGGACGGCCTGTGACAGCTCCTCGGGGCCAGGACAAGGCGTGGGAGAGGGGAAGGGCAGAGCCCCGCTGGCAGCAGCTCCAGCTGGGACAACCACCAGCACCTGCAGCGGGGTGGGAGCACCAGCCGAGGGAGGATGCCCCGATTGCCTCCTGGTGACAGGGCTCTGCTCTGGTCCCAGCGTTCTCCCTCCTCACCCTCTTCCCCACAGCCAAAAATAAACCCCCTTGCTCTGTCTCACCCATGGACACTGCAACCAGAGCCCTGCTGTCAGACTGGGGGCTGACAGAGCAGGGGGTGGGGTCTGGGAGATCAGCTGTCCCTCAGAGCAGGGCTGGCATGGCCAGGAGCATCCCAGTGTGCCCGGGAGCATCCCGGTGTGTCCAGGAGCATCCCAGTGCACCCAGGAACATCCCAGTGCACCCAGGAGCCTCCCGGTGCACCCAGGAGTGTCCCAGTGCACCCAGGAGCCTCCCGGTGCACCCAGGAGCCTCCCGGTGAATGCAGGAGCGTCCCAGTGTGCCCAGGAGCCTCCCAGTACACCCAGGAGCCTCCCAATGTGCCCAGGAGCCTTCCAGTGTGCCGAGGAGCATCCCAGTGCACCCGAGCCTCTCAATGTGCCCAGGAGCCTCCCGGTGCACCCAGGAACATCCCAGTGCACCCAGGAGACTCCCAGTGCACCCAGGAGACTCCCAGTGCACCCAGGAGCCTCCCATCGTGCCCAGGAGCCTCCCATCGTGCCCGGGAGCCTCCCATCGTGCCCACGGCTGGCTCTTGTGGCAGGATTCACCACCCATCAGTGAATCTCACAGCCTCCGCCTCTGCTGGCTCCTTGTCTGCTTTCACCCAGGGGAACCTGATCTCCCGGGAGCTGGACGGAAAAGGCTTGGTGCAAACGCAAGAAGGGCACTGATCCCCGTGGCATTCCAGGTCCTTGCCCCTCACATCCCTCAGTCCCCCCAGCCCCTCTGCTGGGGACACACAGCCCTTCAGAGGTGTCCATGCACTGCCCTTGTGCCAGTGGGAAATGACCTTTTGGGCTCTTCCATTTCTGAGTGTCTTGGTCTGAAAAGACAGGAGTCTGCTAAGGAAGGCAGGAGCCTCCCTTGGAAGAGGAAATGCACNTGGGATGAGATGACTCATGAGTCATGTGGTGGGTTCTTAATGGCCCATTAGCAGAGACAATGGGCCCTGGATAGCAGGAGATAACAAACAGTGCCCCAGCTGTTTGAACGGCTGTGGAGGTGGTGATAGAATAAACCTATTTTTAACCTAGGACACTGAGCGAACAGGGATTCCCCCTGTATGTGCTGATGCTGGACACAGGACACAGCTGGGCACAGCTGGAGCCAGCTGGGCAGCGCGCAGCAAGGCAGGGTCTGTGTGTGACACTGCAAAGACAGAAATGGCAACCCCCTCCTTGGCTCTGCAGCCAGGGTGTGGCTCTTCCCCGGGGCAGGAGAGCCCCAAGCTGCCCCGGCAGGACACGGGCCTCAGCCAGGCCAACCGAGGGACACAGCAAGGGGCAGAAGGGGTCAGGTCCACGTGGATCCACCCACCACCCCGCAGCCCCGTGGGCACTGCCCCTGCCCAGCTGCCACCCACCACCCCGCAGCCCCGTGGGCACTGCCCCTGCCCGGCTGCCATCCACCACCCCACAGCCCCGTGGGCACTGCCCCGGCCCAGCTGCCGCGGCAGGACCTGCCGGAGTGTTCCTGGCATTGTTCACCCACCAGGGATTTGTGAGAGCTCCTCTCCAGGGAAACTGCCCCACGAGGAGGGGTCAGATCCATCCCTGGCCTCAGCCCCCAGTTGCTCATGATCTCAAAGCCGGGCAGATGTCTCCAGGAAAGCTCTCGACCTTTTCCCAACCCTCCAGCACGGAGCAGAGCCTTTGCTGGCAAAGGGGATGTAACTCCGCAGGGCAGATCTGCCAATGCACTGAGCTGTGCCTCCCAGCACAGCCCTCCGCAGCCCCCGGGCGTGCTGTGCACCTCGGGGTCTTCCTGAAACATCTGAAATGCTCCCTGCTCTGGAGCAGCCGGCTGAGCACGTTCTGAGGGTCAGCAGAGGTGAGGGAGGGCGAGCTGCAGGCGGCCCATGGTGCTTTTGAGCTGTGTGAATCATTGATGAGCCCGTTCTGAAGGGTTTGCACTGCCCTGGGCTCGGCCAGCCCAGCCTCATTCCAGCTGCTTGAGCTTTCCTGTGCTCAGAGACTGGCAGAGCATCCCTTGGAGCTGCCTGAGCAGGACCAGCCCGGATACAAGGCAGAGACCTGCTGGGGAAGCATCGCCAGCAGCAGCTCCTGTGGTGGTGGGATAACCCTGGGCTGGAGGAATGACCCTGGGCTGGGGGAGTGACCCTGGGCTGGAGGAGTGACCCTGGGGTGGGGGAGTGACCCTGGGCTGGAGGAGTGAGTGACCCTGGGCTGGAGGAGTGACCCTGAGCTGGAGGAGTGACCCTGGGCTGGAGGAGTGACCCTGGGCTGGAGGAGTGAGTGACCCTTGGCTGGGGGAATGACCCTGGGCTGGTGGGATAACCCTGGGCTGATGGAGTAACCCCAGGCTGATGGAATCACCCCAGGCTGATGGAATAACCCCGGGCTGATGGAATAACCCTGGGCTGATGGAATAACCCTGGGCTGGGGGAATGACCCTGGGCTGATGGAATAACCCCGGGCTGATGAAATAACCCCGGGCTGGTGGAATAACCGTGGGCTGGCTGCTGGGGCAGAATCTGCTGAGCAGAGGCTTGGAAGGGCTGCTGCAGACCTGGTCCTGAGGGTGTGAGGCAAATCCATTCCTGAAGGATTTAATTTGTCCAGAGGCAGCCATTCCTGCATTCCTCCAGCCATTCCTGAGCCAGGCTGCAGCACCTGGGAATGCTGTGAACCTGCAGCAATTGCTGAGGGGTTCCCAGGAGACCTGAGAGGTGTCGAGGGGAGGCTGGAGAAGGATGGATATTCTAGGGGGGCTCCAGCCCTGTTTTTCCCCCACTGAGCGGGGCAGATGATGGGTATTTTGGGGGAGGCTTTGGGACCCTCTAATCCTGTTTTCACCCCCTGAGCAGGGTGGACAATGGATATTTTGGGGGAGGCTTTGGGACCCTCTAATCCTGTTTTCACCCCCTGAGCAGGGTGGACAATGGATATTTTGGGGGAGGCTTTGGGACCCTCTAATCCTGTTTTCACCCCACTGAGCAGGGTGGACGGGCAGCCCCAGCAGCAGCCTGGGATTTCTGGAGGTGGCTGTGGGAGCTGCCACACGCGGGGCTGCTCAGTCTGCACCCACCCTGCTGGCACAGAGGCTCCTGCACAGCAGGTCCCACCATTCCCAGCTCTTCCAAGCCAAACTCCAGTCCCTGACTTGCAGAGGGATCCCTGCTGCAGATGCAGAGGTGTTGCTCCATGCAGTTTAGGCTCTCGTCTGATGCTCCAGCCCCTCAAAGCCTGGCTGGCTGTGGAAGAAATGAAAAGGAGCATGACTTTGAATTTCAGAACCCAGAAGTTGCAGCATCTCCCTCTCTCACAGCCTCCTGCCTGCTGATTCAAAGCTCTCCTGAGGCTCGTGAATTGATTCCCTGTTCTGGGAGGCAGGGAAGGTTTACAGGCTCATCTCCACCCCACTGTGGCCCAGAGCTGGCAGGATACGTGCCCAGGGTGGTATCAAGAGCCAGAGGCAGAGCTGACAACTCAGGAACTCTCTGTTCTTCTTCCTCCCACTCCATCCTTTAAACGTCCCAGTTTCCTCAGGACTTGGGTTAAGGTGAGGAAAAAACCACACCTGGGATTTTCCTAACAGTCTTGCTTCCTTAGGGAGAGCGTTTCAGGCTCTGAGAAACTTCTTCCCCTGCAGTGCAGCCTGGATGTCACCCTCGCCTGGCCCTGCTGTCCTGCAGGGTCACAGGCAGCACGCTCACACCTGACCCAGAGCCTTCATCTCATCCCCATCTCCCTGATCCCAGGGCACATCCAATTAGAGGCAACGAGCACTTCTGACCCTCTTTGGTTTGAAAAGCCTCATTATGTTGGATTTTTGCTGTTTCAGATGCCCTCTCCCTCCTGGGCTGAGCGTGCCCCTGCCGTGGGGGCTGGAAGGGTCAGCGTGGGACGTGCCCTGCTGCTCAGAGGGGACGGGGCAGAGCTGCTGCCCTGGGCCAGGACAGTCCCTGCCCTGCAACGGGGGCAGGTGAGGGGTGTGCCCCCCAGAGCATTCCTGCTCTGTGTGAGTATCCCACGGAGGCACCTCTGCGATGAGCTGGGACACTCTGTGTCCCTCCCTGTCCCCAGATGGGCTGCAGTCAGGAACTGGAGTGACGGGACAAGGGGAATGGATTCCCACTGCCAGAGGGCAGGGTTAGGTTTGATATGAGGAAGAAATTCTTCCCTGCGAGGGTGGGGAGGCCCTGGCACAGGTTGCCCAGAGCAGCTGTGGCTGCCCCTGGATCCCTGGCAGTGCCCAAGGCCAGGCTTGGAGCAGCCTGGGACAGTGGGAGGTGTCCCTGCCATGGCAGGGGTGGCACTGGATGGGCTTTGAGGTCCTTTCAACCCAAACCATTTTATGATTCTCTGAAGAGACCACAGCCAGGAAAGCAGCTCTGCTGAGTGCTGAACACAGCAGCTCTTGCTCAGTGAAAGCCTCAGCTAAAGGCAGGAAGCTGGGCAGAAGAGTTGATTGCAGTTTCCTCCAGAATCCTGTTGTGGTTACTCGCATGAGCAGCCTGGATCAATGCTGCTGTGGCCTCTCCCTGCAGGTCCAGGAGAGCAGCACTTTATCAAAGAGCAGTAAAACATCCCTGGAGCAGAGCAGGCTCGGGGTTTGCAGACTCAGAGGAGCCATGGGCAGAGCCCAGGTGTGTCCTTGTCACCACCTGTCTGTGCTGGCAGCCCCTGGGGACACCGACAGCCAGGGCAGGCTCAGGCTGGAGATCAGGGCAAGGTTCTTCCCCCAGAGGGTGCTGGGCACTGCCCAGGCTCCCCAGGGAATGGGCACGGCCCCGAGGCTGCCAGAGCTCCAGGAGCGTTGGGACAGCGCTGCCAGGGATGCACAGGGCGGGATTGTTGGGGGTCTGGGCAGGGCCAGGAGCTGGGCTGCGTGATCCTTGGGGTCCCTCCAGCTCAGGATATTCCATGATTCCATGATCCCCGGACCCTGTCTGCTGGCACCTCTCAGTGTGAGGTGCTCCCTGCACTTGCTCAGTGAGTGCACCAAGCTGTCCCTGCTCCCTTGCAGATGGAGCCTGCTGTCATCCCTGTGATTTAGTGCGGCTCGGAAGCGCAGGCTGAGGCTGCAGCGAGTGGATTAACACGCGATGCCTCCAGGCATTCCCAGGAACAGATGCAGACACGTGGGCTCAGACCCCCGTTTTTCCAGCCAGCAAGTGGAGAGAGAACAGTTCATGGGCTCTGGTTCAAACAGGATCTGAAATATCCTCCCAGCAGAGTTTTCCAGAAATAAATGAAATGTCTGAGGACTGGAAGCAAGGGAAGAATTAACACATGGAGAGCTGCAGCTGGGCACCCTGTGATGCCCGAAGGAAGAGGCCCTGCTGTGTCTCTGTCCCTGTCACCTCTTCCCTGAGCTCTTGTGGGTCAGGGTGGTGAAGTCTCACCCCCTTTGCCACACATTTTTGCAGCGAGGGAAGGGGAATTGCTTTCTCCAGGCACCTTGCTAAGGGCATTCCCAGCAAAGGCCTCACTTATGGGAATCTCACATTTCCAAGAAGGAGCTGCTATAAGTAGGGCTTTGTTCCTGACCTACGTTGTTGTCTCTCTCTGCTCCAGTCTGGAACTGTTCAAGTGTTCAATTCCTGGGTCTTTTTCCTGTCTACGCCATTGCCACGATGTTATTTGGACCTCCAGAAGCCCCTTTAGAGGATAACCTGGCTCGTGGGATGGTTGGGAGCAGGGACAGCAGCAGAACCAGTCCAAAACGTTCCTGCCTTTACATTGAAGGTTTGGGGGTGGGTGAGGCTGGGGCTGTGGACATTCAGCCCATTTCAGTAATTTTTTTGTGAAATCTCATTTCTGGGTGTTTGATACCGAGGGTTTGTCAGCTTC
Source organism: Melanocharis versteri (assembly GCA_013397845.1). Classification (NCBI taxonomy): domain Eukaryota; kingdom Metazoa; phylum Chordata; class Aves; order Passeriformes; family Melanocharitidae; genus Melanocharis; species Melanocharis versteri. The sequence continues at coordinate 35,780 of VZTG01002538.1, read as the reverse complement.
AGACCCTGGGCAAAGTGTTCTTGTTCCCAGGCTGTTTGTGGAAACGCCGTGGAGAGGAGCCCTCCCGGAGCCCAGGGGGTCTCCTAGACACCCTTCTGTCCATGAGTGGAGCCCCTGGACTCGGCCCAGTGGGGCTGGACATCCCTCCCTGCCCCAGTGTCCTGTTCCCCTCAGCCAGGACAGCTGGCTTGTCCTGTCCTCAGTGTCCCTGACACAGGGGAGGGGTGTCCCAAAGCCCAGCCCCAGTGCCTCAACTCATGTGGGGCTTTCACACTCCCCACATCTGCCTCTGCCCCACACAGAGCAAAAAACCACCCCAGAGGGTGTCCAGGACAGCCCTCCCCGATGGGAAACCTCCTGCCCTGGGTGTCTCCTGGTGTGGGGAAGATGGTGAAGGTGCCTCCTCCAAGAACAAACCAGCGAGAAAAGAGGAAGCAGATACCAAATCTTGCAGGTCCAGCTCTTCTGCAGGAGAGGTGTGAACCACCTTGGAGCTGTGGGTCACACAAACAGCCAGGGACTGACCAAAAGGGGCTTCTGCCAGCAGCCCTGTCCCCAACCTTTCTGCTCCAGGTGGGAGGAATCACTCCACCTTAATTCCTCTGTGTTTTCCTACAGCCTCGATTTTTTTCCACCGGCCTGAATGCCAAAATGGCCTTGGGGAGGTTGGGGGAGCCTTGCTCCCATCACGCAGGTGTCTGGAGACCCCCCAGCAGTGTGACAGCCTATCCAAGTCATTTATCCCTGCCTCAGCCAGGTGTGCCTGGGTGAGGTGAGTCCCTCCTAGAAATCGCCCAGGATTAGCGGGTATTTAGGGGTATTTTGGGATTCTTGTTCATCAAATCTTCCCCTTTGTCATGAGCTGAGTCTGAGGGATGGGAGAGGGGTGTGGGGGGCACGGGGTGCTTTAGGAACAAACAGCAGTCAGTGAGTTGCTGAAGGTTAACTCACAGCACCTCCAGGGGCTTGGGAGGAGCATCTTTCCTCCTGAAAACACAAAACCAGCTTGGAAAAGGGACCCGCCAGGCCAGCTCCACCCTGGAGGGGGTCCAGTGTAGCTGAGGGGGGGACCTGAGTGGGCACTGGACCAAAAATGACCGGTCACATCCCTGGGGTAGGGATGGAAAGCTTGGCTGTGCTTCCAAATATGCACCCAAGCCTTCCTGGGGACTCGGGGTATGAGAGCAGCTGTCCCTCAAGCTCGCTGTGTCCCCGCGGAGCTGACCTTGCCTGGACCTTGGCCCCAGCTTGGGCAAAGCTCCGGGATGGGACAAGGGAATCGTTTCTCGGCTCTTCTCCATCCTTGGACACCAAACCGCCCCTTTCAGGCTCAGCCCAGCTCGCAGCTCGCCCTCGCGTCCCTGGAGCCCCTCAGCCGGGAATTCCCCCTGGAGGTTCCCCCACTTTTGCCACGTGTTTAATCCCTGCTAAAGCAGAGACCCAGCCTTGCTCCCAGGCTGTCCAGGGGATGGCGAGGACACCCTGTGACCTTGTGGGAACCAAGATTTGGGCTGTTCGGAAATAGCCGATTTCACTGTACTCCCCCGGCTCAGCCGGACCTGCCCGGCACCCGCGGGAGGTGTGAGCAGGAGGGGACTCGTCCGTCCCCGTCCCCGCAGCTCCTTCCTTTTGTTGCTGGTCCCCCGGATCCATCTCCATCCTCCGGAGCCGGCAGCGAGAGCGGCTTCGTGCTGTCCTCTAGTGGTGCCAGCTCCGGCACGGCCGTGATTCCAGCCCTCTGATCCCACTGCTCACCGATCCCGCTGCTCACCGATCCCACTGCTCACTGATCCCACTGATCCCACTGATCCCACTGATCACTGATCCCGCTGCACACCGATCCCGCTGCTCACCGATCCCACTGCTCACTGATCCCACTGCTCACCGATCCCGCTGCTCANACTGATCCCACTGCTCACTGATCCCACTGCATACCCTGATCCCACTGCCCTGTGATCCCATTACACACCCTGATCCCATTACACACTGATCCCACTGCTCACCGATCCCACTGCTCACCGATCCCACTGCTCACTGATCCCGCTGCACACCGATCCCACTGATCACTGGTCCCGCTGCTCACCGATCCGACTGCTCACCGATCCCACTGCACACCAATGCCACTGCACCTCGATCCCGCTGCACACTGATCCCCCTGCTCACTGATCCCGCTGCACACCGATCCCACTGATCACTGGTCCCGCTGCTCACCGATCCGACTGCTCACCGATCCCACTGCACACCAATGCCACTGCACCTCGATCCCGCTGCACACTGATCCCCCTGCTCACTGATCCCGCTGCACACCGATCCCACTGATCACTGGTCCCGCTGCTCACCGATCCGACTGCTCACCGATCCCACTGCACACCAATGCCACTGCACCTCGATCCCGCTGCACACTGATCCCCCTGCTCACTGATCCCGCTGCACACCGATCCCACTGATCACTGGTCCCGCTGCTCACCGATCCGACTGCTCACCGATCCCACTGCACACCAATGCCACTGCACCTCGATCCCGCTGCACACTGATCCCCCTGCTCACTGATCCCGCTGCACACCGATCCCACTGATCACTGGTCCCGCTGCTCACCGATCCGACTGCTCACCGATCCCACTGCACACCAATGCCACTGCACCTCGATCCCGCTGCACACTGATCCCCCTGCTCACTGATCCCGCTGCACACCGATCCCACTGATCACTGGTCCCGCTGCTCACCGATCCGACTGCTCACCGATCCCACTGCACACCAATGCCACTGCACCTCGATCCCGCTGCACACTGATCCCCCTGCTCACTGATCCCGCTGCACACCGATCCCACTGATCACTGGTCCCGCTGCTCACCGATCCGACTGCTCACCGATCCCACTGCACACCAATGCCACTGCACCTCGATCCCGCTGCACACTGATCCCCCTGCTCACTGATCCCGCTGCACACCGATCCCACTGATCACTGGTCCCGCTGCTCACCGATCCGACTGCTCACCGATCCCACTGCACACCAATGCCACTGCACCTCGATCCCGCTGCACACTGATCCCCCTGCTCACTGATCCCGCTGCACACCGATCCCACTGATCACTGGTCCCGCTGCTCACCGATCCGACTGCTCACCGATCCCACTGCACACCAATGCCACTGCACCTCGATCCCGCTGCACACTGATCCCCCTGCTCACTGATCCCGCTGCACACCGATCCCACTGATCACTGGTCCCGCTGCTCACCGATCCGACTGCTCACCGATCCCACTGCACACCAATGCCACTGCACCTCGATCCCGCTGCACACTGATCCCCCTGCTCACTGATCCCGCTGCACACCGATCCCACTGATCACTGGTCCCGCTGCTCACCGATCCGACTGCTCACCGATCCCACTGCACACCAATGCCACTGCACCTCGATCCCGCTGCACACTGATCCCCCTGCTCACTGATCCCGCTGCACACCGATCCCACTGATCACTGGTCCCGCTGCTCACCGATCCGACTGCTCACCGATCCCACTGCACACCAATGCCACTGCACCTCGATCCCGCTGCACACTGATCCCCCTGCTCACTGATCCCGCTGCACACCGATCCCACTGATCACTGGTCCCGCTGCTCACCGATCCGACTGCTCACCGATCCCACTGCACACCAATGCCACTGCACCTCGATCCCGCTGCACACTGATCCCCCTGCTCACTGATCCCGCTGCACACCGATCCCACTGATCACTGGTCCCGCTGCTCACCGATCCGACTGCTCACCGATCCCACTGCACACCAATGCCACTGCACCTCGATCCCGCTGCACACTGATCCCCCTGCTCACTGATCCCGCTGCACACCGATCCCACTGATCACTGGTCCCGCTGCTCACCGATCCGACTGCTCACCGATCCCACTGCTCACCGATCCCACTGCACACCAATGCCACTGCACCTCGATCCCGCTGCACACTGATCCCACTGCTCACTGATCCCACTGCATACCCTGATCCCACTGCCCTGTGATCCCATTACACACCCTGATCCCATTGCACACCCTGATCCCATTACACACTGATCCCACTGCTCTGTGATCTCATTGCACACCCTGATCCCATTACACACTGATCCCACTGCTCTGTGATCCCATTGAACACCCTGATCCCATCACACACCCTGATCCCATTATACACTGATCCCTCTTCACACGGACCCCACCCCGACCCCCGAGTTCCGACTGCCCTGGCCAGAGCAGCCCTACAAGCAGAAGTGCCCTGGGCCAGGCTGACCTCAGGGCTGGGTCCCAGCCTGGCTGCTCGGGGCGGGATGTCCCAGCTGGGAATGGAGGAGCTGTGACACCCTGTGATGTGTGAGTGGCTCTCTCCTCACCTCACCTCCTGCCCCTGGAGGTGTTTGAAGGTCCTTGTCTGTTAGCATGGTGCCATAGACCTTGGTCAGAACCAAATCCTCTGAGCTGGTGGTTAAAATTTATTCCTCCTTGTTCCCCTGAACGATTTTGCAGTCTCTTCCAAAATGCTGATGCAGCTTTATTTTGTGTGCTGGGTCCACAAACACTGTGTTCTGCTTGGAGACTGTCCTGGGAAGTCTCCTCTTTTCCTGCTTAAGGAATTGCTTGAGCCAATTCTCTCAAGCCAAAGCCTTGGCTGAGCAAATCCAGCTTTTTTAGAAGAGTCACCGTTCTGTGCTGCCCAGGATGAGGAGCTCAGGGCTCTGCTGGCATGGTGGGTTCTGCTTTAAAGAAACTCCCGATCCTCCAGGGAGCTGTTTGGGCTGTCACCTTCATTTGGGTGCTGGTGACAGTGGCTGAACTTGAGCCCAGGTGTGCCCAGGTGGCCAAGAAGGCCAATGGCACCTGGGCTGTACCAGCAATGATGTGGCACCAGGACCAGGGCGGTGACCATCCATCCCCCTGTGCTGGTACTGCTGGGCCACCTCCAGCCTGGGGTCAGTTTTGACACTGAGGGGCTGGAGCGTGTTCAGGGAAGGGAACGGAGCTGGGGAAGGGCCTGGAGCCCCAGGAGAGGCTGAGGGAGCTGGGAAAGGGGCTCAGCCTGGAGCAAAGGAGGCTCAGGGGGCCCTTCTGGCTCTGCACAACTCCCTGACAGGAGGGGGCAGCCGGGGGGTCGGGCTCTGCTCCCAGGGAACAGGGACAGGAGGAGAGGGAACGGCCTTGAGTTATGCTGAGGGAGGCTCGAGCTGGATATTGGGAATTTCTTCACTGAAAGGGTGGCTGGGCATTGGAACTGCCCAGGGCAGTGGTGGGATCACCATCCCTGGAGGTGTCCAAGGAATGGCTGGAAATGGCACTTTGGGCACGATGGTGGTCTAAGGTTGGACTCAACCTTCCTGGAGGTTTTTTCCCAAACCTTAATGATCCTGCTATTCTACTGCCAGGATGCACGGAAGGTACCTGGAACGGGCCCTGCTCTGGAGGGATGGATCCAGATTCAGGAGTGAAAAGTGGGAAAATGAGAGCAGGACAGTTCTGTTCCAAAGAACCCACCCCACTGGCCTGGTTGGAATAAGGAGGAGGAAGGAAATCCCGTCTCTGTCAGAGCCATGCTTGTCCCACAGCTGAAGCATGAACTCAGCAGCCACCTCCGTGGAGGAAGTGAATCCCATTCCTGCAGGAGCAGAGCAGGGAAAACAGCCTGGCAGCTCCTGAGTGCCCAGCCCGGGAGGAGCAGGCCGGGTTTGGGGTCACTGTGTGAATTTCTAAGTGCATGGGGCAGGTGACAACGAAGTTCTGACTTCCCCTCCAACGGGCCAGTGAGGCTCTAACCGGGTTGTCTCAGTGAAATGGAGCAATCCAAGCAAAATGGGAACACTCCCAGCTTCTGGCAGATGGAATTGGTTGTTCTTTAGCCCCACAGGTGCTGTTCAGCCCAGCCCAGCCACAGAGCCAGGCTGGAGCAGCTGCTGACTCTCCCTGTGCTCAGGTCACAGAGAAGGGGCCTCACATCCCAGCTCCTGCTGCATTACAAGATAATTGTAGCGTGGAAGTTGTCTTACATCCCTCCGAGGAGCCTGGTAGATTCCATTCCTTTCTCCAGCACCACCAGGATAAAAAGCAAGTGAGAAAATGCGGCTGCAGGCCTGGAAGGTGTTAGTGAGGCCAATCACGGCCAGTAATTAGCGCTGAGAGCACTGAGCTCATCCCATTCTCTCCTCTCAGCACTGTCCTTGTTTTGCTACACGACTTTTTGGCAGAGGCCCAGCCATCACAGAAGGAGTTGAGCTGACCTTACAGCCAGGCAATAAAGCTCTGCAGGGCATCACCACCCATCCCAAACCCTCTGAAAGCAGTCACAGACTCCTGTCAGCTCTGGGCAGGACTGCAGCACCTCTTGGTGTTGGCTCTGTAGGGACTGGGTGGAAGGCATTGATGGATTTATGGGATTTATGGAAGTTTTTGCTGCCTGGTCTCTGCTTATGAGCCTGAAACTTGACCAAGTTCATTGCCCCATCTCCAGCCCTGACTTTCTCTTTCTGTACAATTTGTTGTTGTGCCCCTACGTTTATATTCAATATTAAAATCAACACGGTGGTTGTGCAGTGGGCACCATTAATTTCCCCAGCATGAGAAGCAGCTGCATTCAAAAGCCCAATAGGTTTTATTTTAAAATAAATGAGTAAAAGGGGGAAGAAATAACAACAAAAGCCCTAAAGAAAACAGCAGCAGTATTTGCATGGGACAGTGGTGCACATGCAGGTCTCAGCTGCACCTGTAGCAGCTGCCAAAATAGAACCACAGAGCCATGGAATCATAGAAAAATTTGGGTTTGAAGGGATTTCAGAGGTCATCTGTCCTCTGGTGCCAGATACCTTCTGCAGGAACATCCCCTTTGTTCTTAGAATCAGAACACCCTGAGCTGGGAGGGACCCACAGGGATCATCCAGTCCAATCCTGTCCCTGCCCAGACATCCCAACAACCCCACCCTGTGCATCCCTGGCAGCGCTGTCCCAACGCTCCTGCAGCTCTGGCAGCCTCGGGGCCGTGCCCATTCCCTGGGGAGCCTGGGCAGTGCCCAGCACCCTCTGGGGGAAGAACCTTGCCCTGATCTCCAGCCTAAAACTTCTTGTCGCAGCCTGGCAGTCGTTACTGGGATGGTGCCTCACCCCACAGGGGGATTGTCACCTCTGCTGGCTGTCACACCAGCGGCTGTGGCTGTGGAATCTGCTCCTCAGAGTGCCCGACCCACGGACCTGAGGCCCCTCTGCTTGGCTCCCTCTTTGCTGTCCTTTCTTCCATGTCCCACCATTCCCTCCCCTTGATGTTCTCTACCCTGCCTTCAAATTTATAACCTCCTGGCCTTCAAATTTGCGACCTCTTGGCCTTCAAATTCCTTTCCTGGCTCTCAGTGGGCTCAGCTGTGTCCTCTTGCCTTTGCCATCTCACCCCAGAGTTTGCCTCACGTTTCCAGTTCACGGAGGAGCCGAACGGAGCTGCTGCTGGGGCAGTGTTTGAAGAACGAGGAGCCAGAAAACTTCACTTCGTGCTTTTCCTGTGCCGTCCCAGCGCACAAACCCCACTCTGCATGCTGGGGGAGGTCCCTCTGGCTGCCTTGACAAGTGGATTTAATGTCACCTGAAAGGCAGTTAGAGCTGGTCCTTCTCCAGGTGGTGGCCAGCTCTAGGGACACATGGCCAGCTGCTGATCTCCCTCGGAAGGACACAGGAGCATCCACGCCATGGTGGGGGCTGTGGTGGCACGGGGAGGCCAGAGTGGGCAAACTGGGTTTCTCTCTTTGTGTCACACAGAGAAAAGGAGCCAGGGTTGCTCTGGCAGCAGGTTCTCCCCAAAGACTGTTTCAAACTGGGATAGAAGAACCCAGGTCACCCTTGGGGACAGCTCAGCCACACCTGGCTCAGCCAGGGGGTTCCAGATGTGCCTGGAAGAGGGCAGGGGTGGGTCTGGCTTGGCAGCAATGCAAGGTTGGCCACTTGTTGCCCAGTTTATCGCCCCAGTATGGGGACTGTGACATCCCATGTGGGCCACTGAGCCTCCCCTGGTGCTGGTGACAGCCAGGAGTCCCTGTCCTGCCCTGGGAACACGGAACAGCTCAAAAGCTGGGTGTTCAACCCCCACTACCATGATTGCAGTGTATGGCCCCAAACAGGAGGTGACAACTGGCCTGGGACCCCCTGTGCCACAAGTCCCCTGCACCCTCACAGCTCCCGAGGCGTCAGAGGCAGCGCTGTGACATCCTGGTGGCCGTGTCAAAGCGGGGTCACTGCAGCCTGCACATCCTGGTGACACGGCAGAGCTTTCCAGAGCTGTGCTGGTGTCACACCTGGTGTCACACCTGGACCGTCTGATCCGTGTCCAACGAGCCCCGAGCCCGGGCCAGCTGGCCGAGGGCACAGCGGGGTCAGGGCCCTGCTGTGTGAGCAGCACTGAATGCGATCACTCTACAGGGGCCAAGGGAATTTGCATCTGCTGGGCTGGCACCCCGCGGGTTGTGCTGTAAATAACCAGAGCGTTTGGGAGCGCGGGAGAGCCCGAATTCCTGCCTGAGGTCAGGACACATCCCCAGGGCTGAGCCCGGCCAGGGGCTCCCCTCCCAGCCTGGAGCAGTTCTAGCTCCCTGGCCAGAGGAGTGAATCCCACTGGGGGAGCTTGGGATGGCCCTCAGGGAGTCCTTTGGCTCCTGTGCCTTGTGCCAAGGAAACAGACAGGCAATCACTTCCAGAGTGACCCTCTGGTGGCTCCAGGGGCAGCCCGGCCCTCCAGCTGTGTCTCCTGAAAGCAAAATGTCCGTGCAATGAGAAACCCAGGGGCTGACTGTCCGTTTCCCTGTGGAATGGAGCTGATGCTGGCTGTTCATGAGGATGATTTATTCCCATTTCTGAGCAGGGTCTGTGGTGCGGAGAGCCCCAGAGCTCCTGCTGGGGTACCTGGGAGAGAGGAGTGGACATGAGCGAGGATTGATGCTGCCCTCACCTTGCTCTGGGAGAGCTCCTGGCTGTGTTTTTTTGGCCAGGAAGGACAGGCAGAACCACACCACCCCTCTCCCTGCAGATCTCTCAGGTCTCCTGCCTCTGCTGTTCTCCCCAACTCACAAAAATCACCAGAAGTGTCATTTGTCACCTCACAGACTGTTACATCCCCTACCCCCAGGCTGTGAGATGGGATTTCCCCCCTTAGCAGTGCCAGGTTCAAATAACTCCGTTCTTATATGGTCCAGCTCCTCCCTTAAACTATGATCCTTTAGAAATAAAACCAGTGCCCCACACCTTGTTGTCATTGGCCAATTTAAAGATATTTTGAGAGCCTCAGCATTAATTCAGTATCTGAGCAAGGAAAGAGTCAAGGAGCTGTTGCTGGTTATAAACACAAGGCCAAAGGCAGGCTGTGCAGCAGGAGCAGATGAGGAGCTGCTTCACTCCGTGTAAAATCCCATCTCTGCCCCCAGAGCAGCCTGTGGGGTGCAGGGCTGGCTCTCTCAGCCAGACTCAGGTGGGAAGGAGCAATCCTGAGCCTCTCCACACCTTTCCAGTCTGTAGCACATCACCCACATGCTGCGCTTATTCCCAGCGCAGAGCGATTTGCTGGGATTCCTGAATCTCCCTGAAAACATGGACAGAAATTACCAAACCCTCTCATTACCTCCTTGTTTCAAAGATTTTGAAGGCAAGAAACACCAATGCAGGTTTGGGGCAAGCCACACTCAGAATTTCCTCCAGGGACTCTCTTGCTGAATCCAACCATTTGATTTTTAACTTTAGAAATTCTTCAGGAAAACCACCCTGCTTTTATCTTTTTATCTTAATTTTAGTTTATGGATCAATTCACTGCAACTTCGTTGGCAAAAAATAGCTGCTGCTCACGTGTGAGCTGTGTGTGCCATTGTGCTATCACAAAGCCATTGTCATGTTGTTATTGTGATATTGTCATTCCGTAAAATGACTGAAAACACGAAGGTTTTGTGGGAAACGCCTAATCCCGGATACTCAGGATTACTAACTGAAAAGGATTCACAGCAGCATTTGATGTTATTTTTGTTTATTCAGCCACCCAGCCCTTTCTTCCCTAAGCTCCCAGATAACATTTCTCAGCCTTATCGCGGCTGAGGACAGCGGGGGCTGCACAGACGCTGCTTTTGTGCTGTTCCTCTCTGTTTGCTTCACGTTTATTCGGGCCAAGGCATCAAAAATCTGCATTCTCGGCGCTTCCTGGTGGAGCAGGGAGGGCACACCCCTGGTTCCACTGGCTCTGAGCTCTTCCTTTCTTTGAGGAAGCTGTGAAGCACTTGGGGATCAGCCCGAGGATGGTGACAGCAATGATCAGAGGCCTGGGATGACGCTCTCCAAAGGAAGAGAGGGAGAGGTGGTGTGTTTAACTCGGGCACAGCATCCATCTGAGGGGATGTCAAGGATGGCTACAGCAAGGACAGAGGTGTGCTCTGCATGCCTGGGGTGGTTCAGGCAGCAGGAAAGGAATTCAGACCGCACAGGGGAGGTTCCTGGCAGCACCTGGAAAGCACTTCTGGCAGGATGGATAAGGAAACACCGGGTAAAATGTGGAGTTTCCATCACTGGGAGTCTCAGAAATTAAGGAAGGGCTATTGGAGTCATCCCTGCTGCACGGGTGCATTTATCAGAGCCACGGAGTGCCCCAGGAGCAGGAGCATCCTCCAGCCAGGACAGGCACTGCTGCCGGCAGGGCAGAGCACGGGGCCCTTCCTTTGCTCCCTGAGCGAGCCAAGAGCAACAAATGGAAGAAAGTGGAAGAGCTGGACTTTGTGGTGTCTGTGCCCCAGGGCAGCTCCAGCACGGGCAGAGCCCTCCCTGCTGTCCTGTCCCCTCACCGAGCTCAGGTCACACACAGGGTGTGGACCCAGGTGTCCCCTTTGCTGTGCCAGGTGTCCCTTCCAGGGCCACCAGACCCAACCCAGCCACTGTGGGTGACGTTTTATCCCATGTAACGAGTGATGGAAGCGAATTTCCCGCAGCCCACCGCAGTCACAGAAGTGTCCAGCGGTTCGGGATAACGTGCAGAGGAGCGGCCCCGGCTCACGGCAGCCCGGAGAATTCCAGAGGGACGGGTTCCTGCCTCGTTCCCGAGCCCCCGAGCACGGCCGGGCTTGTGGCAATGCCAGCTTGCCCTCTAGTGGCCCTGATCCCGAATGTCCCTCCAGCGAATGATGTCCCAGAGCTGCTGGGGACGCGCGCCTGGGGCTGGCGGTAACAGCAGGCGGATCTGCCTAAACCCCTTCCTTCTCAAAGGGGCTTCACCCCCTGAACTNAAGAGGGGCTTTGGGGGGCTGGAGCCTCTGCAGCAGCAGAAAAAGGGGTTGATTTTGCAGCCCAGGCAACCTTTGCTCTCCCTCCCAGCATTTATGGAAGTTCGGCTCGAGTTTGCCCGTTCCCATCTCCGTGCTGTAATTCTGTGTAATCTGGGGGCAGCGGCACCCAGACTAAAGGACAAATATCTAATACTGAGATTGCACTGAATTCTGCTGAATTCACTGAATTTGGGATCTGAGCGGAGGGTGAGAAAGCAGAGCTCTGGCAGCAGGAGGAGAGCACACAGCTCCGCAGGGGCTGCTCTGCGCTGCGCACCCACGGGCTGGATGAGCCCCGTCCTGCGGGCCCGGGGGCAGGAAGGCTCCTCGTTTGCAGACGGATTTCCCCAGCCCACCTCCCAACCCCTGCTGTGTGGTTCCAAGCACTCCAGCCCCAAACCCCTCTGCCTTCCCAGCACGGATCCCTGGAGCAGCCCCTCCGCAGGTACCCGCCCTGCAGAGCCCCCCTGGCAGCAGCAGCACCATCCCCTGCGAGGAAAGGGTTAAATGACACAATTCGCCTTTCCCTTGAGCAGATTTTGCTCTGCGCTGCCTGCAGCCCTGTTTATCAGCAATTGCAGGCTCTAAAATCCGCACTTTACAAGTGCAGCAGAACCTGCCAGTTATAATTGGTTGAATTATACCTCATCCCTGATGCAACTCTTGATGAGTCGGCCGCCTCAGCCAGAGAACTGATAGCAGACAAGTTTATGGCTCTCCTGGAAAACACAATTATAAATTGCATCCCCACCACAAGCCCTGGGAAAGGTTAACCCTTTCACTGCAGCTCCCGAGGCAGGCGGGATTCACTGGCAGCCCTTTCCCAGCAGGAAAGGAAAAGAGGAGAGAGGAATCACTGCTGGAGAGATCTGAGGGGAAATATTGGATAGGAAAAGGGGGAGACAGTGTTCCTGTCTAGTTCCTGTCTACACCAGGGCTTTCCAAGAAACGGGATCAAGTTTTGGCAGGGAGCTGCAGGTCAAGGAAAAGTACCAGGGGATCCACTGGATTTGTCCATCCCATGCTCCACAGCCTGGCACAGGTCAGGTCCACCATCCCAGCCCTGCTGAAGGTGCCCTGGACCCAAATCCTTCACTGGGATGTGTGACCTGCTCAGAGCTGCTCTTCGTATCATTCCTCTGTTCCTCTTCAGCTCTGCACAGCTGGAATTGGGAAATAAATATCAGCAGGACTGGACATCCAGTGCAGACAGGAGCAGAATGACTCAGGGGGTTCAGCATCGGGGACCACGGGCCTTGGGGCACTGTGACAAGGACCACATGTGGTGGCTCCCCACAGCAGAGCAGCCCAGCACAGAGAAACCACTTCCATTAACGAAATCACAGCTGGGAAAGGTCCCAGAGCCTTTCACTCTGTCAGGGCTTGTCTTTGGGTGCAGCAGGACCTGCTCCTGCAGCCCCTAAGGCATCCTGAGCCGTGCCCAGCCACTGCCAGGGGTTAAATCCTGCTCCAAGGCGAGTCCAGCCTATCACTGATCCCGGCAGCAAAAGGCTGCCTGGGGTTTGTGCTGCTTCCCTGGAGCAGTACAGGGAGCAGAGGGCAAACCTCACAGAGCTGCAGCCAGCGCTGCCAGGCACTGAGCCAGGGGCCATTCCAAACTGTCCTCAAAGACAGAAACACCTTCCAAAAACAGAGGAGGAATAAATATGCCTTGACTTCATTTGAGTCATTGGAAATGGGCCTGGAAGCAGCTGCCTGTCCTGGCCTCCTCCTGTGCTCCCAGAGCACATTTTTGATGCAGAAGGTCATCCAGAGCAGCTGGGGCTGCCCCATCCCTGGAAGTGTCCAAGGCCAGGGTGGACAGAGCTTGGAGCAACCTGGGACAGCGGAACCCACGGCAGAGGAGTTGGATTTACAGAATCTTTAAGGTCCCTTCCAACCCCAACCACTCTGTGGTTCTAGAAGACCATGAGAAAATCTGAACAAATGTACCAGGTCTAGTTAATGAAGTTAATTAAGCGAAACCTTTAATAAAGCACTTCAGTAATTAATGTGACTTGTGCTGGGGAATGTGCTGGGTGCATCTCAGCCATAAACCTTTCCTCTGACACCGTTTAGAGTTTACTCTGCAAATGTTCCATAATTAAGTCTGGGATGGAGCTGCCCTTACACCCTGGAAAATCCTGCATCCTTCTCCCACCGAGCCCTAACCTGGGCTCACTGAGCATGTGCTGGCACTTGCAAAGCCTTGGTGGCTCCAAGCAGCTCGAGAGAAAGCCCTGGAACGCTTTCACTGCTCCTGCCCCCGCTGTTCTCTGGCTCCTGTGGCAGGTTGCACTTCCCCAGGTGCCAGCTCTGAGCCGGAGCCCAGCGCAGGCAGAGCAGGGAGGGCTGCACAGGGAGGGCCACACAACTGACCGGAGGCCGTGGAGCCTCCCCTGGTGCAGGACAGGGCGAGCAGGGAGGATTCCTGGGGCTGCTGGGCCTGCGGCCAAAGCAACCAAACTGCTGCGCCCGCCCAAATCCCCAGGAGAAGAAATGGCCAAGCAGGGCCAGACCCAAAACTTCACTTCCCAGCAGTGCTGCCTGTGACAGACTCCTGCAGCTGCGGCCACGGCTCCCTCTTTGGTCCTGCCCTGCAGAGGATTTGTGGGGCAGTCCTGGCTCTGTCTGCTGCCCACCAGGGCGTCTGCACAGGCTGTGCCAATGGCTCAGTCAAGCCTCCTGCTCACCCCAGGGTTTCCACCTTGGAGCTTTTATCAGGAAAGATTGTATTTAATTTTAATTTTTGTATTTGATATTCATTTTCATTTTTAATTTTCATCCCAGGGAGAAAAAACTTCAGGAATTTTCCCGAGCCTGTCTAACCCAGAGCATGATCCTGCCAGGCTGGGATGGGGTCTAGAGCTGAGTTGACCCCTCTGGGCCATGAGCCTTGTGGTCATTTCCTTGCTCCTTCTTCCTTCTCCACTCAGCTCCTGCTGACTCAGGGCCCAGAACCAGCTGGGAGCAAATCAAGCCATCCCCTCCCTCCAAACCCTCTGAAGTCCGGGCCCAGGAATATTTACAGCCTCTCTATCTGTCCCTGACCTTCAGCTTTTATTTGCGTACGTAAATTTTGTTCTATTCTGAGGCTACAAGTTTCATATCAGGGCAGTTCAATCTTTATGAGGATAAAGTGTTTGCAGTGCTCTTAAGCAGCTTAACGTAAGCATGTGTGTGAAAGATTAACAGCTTTGTGAGTCGGAGCAGTTAAGTGACAATATAAAGAGAAAGGAAAGGAGAAAACATCATCAATCTTAAGCAGCACCAAGAATATTTGAGATGAGTTATTGAGGAGAACAATGCCAAGCCCAGCAGGGCATTGATGACCAGAACAGGAAAGGCAGAGCAACTTGAAAGGATCATCTGCAGCTCCCAAACTTGGAAGACAAAGGAAATGTTAATTATGCCCTGGTATTTATGTCCATCACTTGGTGTTGTGTTCAAAGCAGACATTGGAGTGGAGGAAGGAAGAGGCAGACTGAGCACAGCTCAGTCTGTGCTTCTTCAAGGCACTGTCAGCCCCTAGAGCACAAATTCATCCCTCCCTCCCCATGGGACTCATCTGTGTGGGACACTCCCCTTCTTGCTGCTGAAGCTGAGGAAAAGCTCCCAGGTGGTCTTTGCAGTTCTGGTGGACACAGAGACCATCTCATTGTGCTCTCCCCAGAGCATGAGGGGGCAGAAGAGCTTCCAGAAATGCTGGAAGACCAACCAAACATCCCAGGGTTTGTTTTTCATTTGAGTGTCAGTCACTGCACCTGCACAATGCTCCAAAAACCTGTGCCAAGATATCGCCTGCAGAGCACAGGGTCCTGCAAGGATGAAGATTTTTATGACCTCTGGAGAACCAGCTGATGTCCGTGTCCTTGACTTCACTGACAAGGGATAACTCTGCCTGCTTTCCAAGGCAGGTCACTGGTTTGTTAAGGAATGGTTGTGAAATGTTCTGAGATCCTCTGATGAGGCATCCTTGGAAGAGTGAAATATCATGATGCCCATGGGACTTGGCTGTTTGGCTCCGGATTGTCACTGCTCACACGGAGAGAACCCCACAACAGGAGGAATGAGGCATCAGGAGGAACAGGGAACGGCACTGGATGTCAGTGAGCAAACGCTGGAGCGGTTCCTGCTAAAATCAGACATCGTGGCTCTGTCAGCAGGAGGAGAAGACACCTCGAGGCTGCACTGGAGAGCTCCCGGATCAGCCCCTGGGATGAGATTCCCCATGAGATTATCCTCTGATTCCCCATGGATTACAAAATGAAGCAATGCACCTACTGAACAATCGCCATTCCCATTTTCTCAGGGATTTTTTTTCTGTTTTTAGAGCCTGGTAGGAGGCCTGACCCTCCTGGACTTTGTCCTGGTGCCTGGATTTTTAACCAAGCATCTGATCCTCTCCAAATGTGTTGTGCACGAGTCATTCCTGCCTTTCTGGGATCATCCATCCAGGTTATCTCCAGGTTAGTGACACATCTGCTGCCTGGAAAGCCAGGCTTCAGTGAAAACATCCTGTGAAACACCATGATTAGAGCTGGGGAATGTTTGGGAATGGAGAATATCTCTCTTGGAAACTGCCTACACTTCAAAGGATAACTTTTTCTCCGGGGAATTGCTTTTGGCCAATTTCAGCATTGGATAAAAAGACTGAACCAAAATATCTGGGTAAGGTCAGAGGGCTCCACTCCGGAGCTGCTGGAATTTCCTTTCATGAGGAAGCCCAGAATTGCAGCAGCACCCAAACATCCAGATTACATCAAAATCGAGAATTTCATTTATCCTGATGGGGGACCTTTTCCTGTGTTTTTGTTTTCTTTTTTACTCAGACCCAAAGAGATCCATGCCAGTGGAATGGGAAATCTGACTTCAAAGCAAATCCCGATCAGATCCATGAAGAATTGCCCAGGTCCACAGTTAATGGGTGTCCCCAGTGATGAGAGGGGGTCACCAGGGCAGAGCAGTGGAGCTGGAGGTGAACAGGCTCCAGAAATACATTCCAGGGCCTGGTGTGCTCCCTGCACCAAGTCCAGGCTGTTTTCCAGGGAGAATAAAACCCCCACTCTGTGCATCGAGGGAAATCTGCACTGTGCAAACAATAAAGATAACAGGGGAAGATAACTTTGCAGGCTGTTGTTTTTACATCTCGGCAGGAATATAAACAAGCCCGAACAGTCGCCTCAGAGACGGGAGAAGCCCGAGGATGGGACTGGGGATGAATGTGGCAGGCAGCGAGCCCCAGTCAGCTCCTACTACAGAGGCAGGAATCCATCCATCCATCCATCCATCCATCCATCCATCCATCCATCCATGATTCCATCCGTCCATCCATCCATCCATCCATC
>VZTG01002538.1:7394-18932 GCA_013397845.1 Melanocharis versteri | reverse complement strand
CCCCCATCCCTCCATCCATCCCCTATCCATCCCCCCTCCATCCATCCATCCATCCCTCCATCCCTCCATCCATCCCACACTCATCCATCCCCATCCATCCCTCCCTCCCCCCATCCGTCCATCCCCCATCCCTCCATCCATCCCCCATCCATCCATCCCTTCCCATCCATTGAATAAAACCCCAAATCTTTCTGGGATATTTCCTCCGTGTTCTACTCCTTGCCTTTCTTTCCAGACCGTTTACAGCTGGGGAGCAGATCCCACCTTGGTGACATTGAATTTCACCCCAAGATTTTTCAACACGAGCCTTCCTGCAGGATGGATTTGTTCTCACAGGCGATATGTGAATAGGTGTAAAGCTAAGAACGACTCTCAGCCAGGACAGTCAGCACAATCCCCTGCAAGGAAATCCACTCAGACCCTGACATCCACTCCAGGCTGGATTTTCTGCTGTTCTGCGTTGTAAGAATTGAACTTTGAAGAAAAGAGAAATTCTCATTGAGTTATTTACATAGAATGTGGTTTCCCAAGGATTTCTTCTGGTGATTGGCTTCACCCAGGTCCTGGGCACTGCCTACCAGCAGGAATACAAGAAAGCTGTCCAGAAACTCACACAAATGTTGTGATGACACCCAAGAGGGTGAGATTTTTGTTAAAATGAGGTGTCTCTGTGCCTTGGAATGGGATTAGGCTCTGACGGGTCCTTGTATCCGCCCCAGGATTTTCCAGTCCTCGGCAAAACCAGTCTGTAACCATTACCTGTGCTGCTGGTCCATCCCAGACCACAGATCTGCAGGGAAACACCCTCTGCTCCTCTTCCTCCGGGGTGTCCCTGTCCTGGCTGTCCCCAGGAGGGCTGGGAGGACAGGGATGGGAGGGAGCAGCCCAGCACAGGGTGTTCTCTGCCCTTCCTCCTCCTCAGCAGATTAAAAGGGCCGTGGAATAAAGAGCAGGGACAGTTCCAGGAGCAAAGTGCTGAGGAGTTTCCCCAACCATTCCCTTGGAGCACTTCAAAAGAAGCCGCTGGAATATTCTCCCCTGGGAATGATGTCCTTTGGCAGCAAGGTGCTTTTTGGGAAGAGCTCTTGGAGAGCTGGGGGAAGAACCAGCTTCCCCAGAGTGCCCTCCCCACCACAGAAACCTTCACTCCTTCCTCCACCCACCCTCACCTGTGCTCATGGACACTCCTTCAGCAGAGGCCAGGCCTCCTTCAGCCGTCCTGGCTCACTCCTGGGATCAGGATTTTATCCAAGCTCACCTGGGAGCTCTGCTTTTCCTCTGGGAGCTCTCCCCCAGGAGGGGCTGGCAGCAGGAGCCCCTCAGCAGCTGTGGGACTGCACTGCCCTCTCGGCAGGGACTAAGCTGTGATTTATCAGCCTGATCGTCCCCAGAGCTGTGGAAATGTCCTGACATTTCTCCCCGTCTCTGTGGCCGGTGCTGTAGACAGGGTTTTCCTGGTTTCTGCGTTCTGCCTGGAGCACAGGGGCCCTGGGGACCGGCAGGGCTCGGCTGCCCGGGGCGTGCAGCTGTGCCCGGGGTGCCTGTGAGCTGCCTCCCTGCTCCCAGCACTCCAGGGTGGCCATGGCGATGTGTTTGCCACCAGGATGCCATCCCATTCCAGGCTGTAACGGGACTCTGTCCCTCACGGGCTTTGTCTCTGTCTGCTGATGGCTGGGATCTTCTCCAGGAGCTCAGCTCTCCTAAGCTTGGCTGAGGCTGTGCTTTCCAAGAAATGTGTGGAAAACAGCTCTCCCCAGGTTTAACTCTTACAGGGGAACAGCAGAGGGAGGTTTTGTTTCACTGGTCTGCCCTCCCACCCCTGCTTGTCCCGTGGTGCTGCTGATGTGCCCGGAGCAGCCACGGTGCCAGGGCCAGCGTTTATTTTATGCCTGCTGCAGAGGGGCAGCTCCCTGGCAGCTGTGCCCTGTGTCCCTGCCTCTTCCAGAGGGGAATTCTTCCATTCCAGAGGCTCTGAGACTTTCCCCGGTGTTTGTTCACAGGGTGCCTCTGGGGGAGGCAGAAAGGGGAGAGAAGGGAATAGAAATGGGATGGGTCCTCTGCTCGCTCCAGGCCTCCCTGTGAGGGTGCTGGGGGTGCTGGGGAGACTGGGGAGACTGGGGAGACTGGGGAGACTGGGGAGACTGGGCACAGGGCGGGGGCAGGACGGGGCACTGGGAACCTCCTGGGTGACAGAGGAGGAACCACTGCACCCCGGGGTGTGCGGGCAGTGGTGATGGAGAGCTCCCTGCATGCAGAGGCCCATGCAGGAGGTTGGGAGAAGGGTTCCCTCACTGCAGCACAGACACAGAGGGGCTGGAGCATGTCCAGAGCAGGGAACAGAGCTGGGGAAGGGTCTGGAGCCCCAGGAGCAGCTGAGGGAGCTGGAAAGGGGCTCAGCCTGGAGAAAAGGAGGCTCAGGGGGCCCTTGTGGCTCTGCACAGCTCCCTGACAGGAGGGGGCAGCCGGGGGGGTCGGGCTCTGCTGCCAGGGAACAGGGACAGGAGGAGAGGGAACGGCCTCAGGCTGGGCCAGGGGAGGCTCAGGGGGGATTTTAGGAATTTCTTCACTGAAAGGGTGGTTGGGCATTGGAACTGCCCAGGGCAGTGGTGGGGTCACCATCCCTGCGAGTGATCAAAAATCAAGCAGATGTGGCACTTCACGATGGGGTTTCATGGGCATTGGGGGTATTTGGTCAAAGGTTGGGCTCTGTGATCTGGAGATCTTTCCCGACCTCAATGATTCTCTGGTTCCATGAAAGGCACTGGGGAGGCTGTGGGCTTTGGGGTGGCTGCCCAGAGGGTCTTTTGGCCAGCAGAGAGCTGGGTGCTCTGGCAGGGCCTGGGGCCTGTCCCAGCCAGCACGCAGGACACGAGCAGGGATTTCTCCCTGTCTTTGGAGAAGGGTGGCTGCTGGCTGGAGATGCTGAGATGAAGGAAGAGGGAAGAAAGGCCCCAAAGGCAGGAGAGCATTCAGCTGGCGGGGAAGAAGGGCTTGCTCCAGGATTTACTGCTCAGTTCTGGCTGTGATCCAGCCCTGCCGAGACCATCAAACCCTCCCGTGTCTCCCTGCACAAGCAGATGCTGCTGGGGTCCCCCAGGCTGCCCAGCACCGTCCTGGCTCCTCTCCTGTGCAGCCGACAGGGCTTTGTGCCTCCTGGCTGGAGCCAGACCCGGGAGCGAGCTCAGCCCATCTCGGGAGAGCTCAGCATCCCCTTGGAGCTGCCGAGGAGCAGGCGCTGCCCCTGGGGCTGCTGTGCAGCTCACACGCGGCGGGGCTTCTCCTAAACCTGTCATCAGGAGCCTCCCGAGCCGGGGGCAGCGCGTTCCTGGGGCTGTGTGCCGGCGCCCCGGGAGCTGTGCCCTCCAGGTGACAAGCTGTGGCTCCTGCCCTTGGAGAGGAGCCAGCTCGGAGCAGTACAATTTAATTAAATTGCTCCAGCAGCTGCGAGGGAAAGAGCTCTAACAAGAGACAGAAAGAAAAACAAGGGTTTGGCTGTCACCCTCTGGAAGGGGGAAGCGTGGGGGGAGCTGTGGGGTTCTCCTGGCTGCACTCGGGATCCCCCATCGGGGTAAAAGGAGGGGTAACATCTTTGAGGTTCTCTCTCAAGTCTTGGGCAGCACTGTGGGCCTCTCACAGTCCTGTGCAAGCCCAGGACCAGGCTGTCAGGTCTTTCCCTCAGCCCACCCCGAGGTCCTGTGTCTCAGCCTGACCCCTGGTCCGGGTCCAGCCTTGCAGCTCCATCTCCTGGGAGGAGGGGAAGCAGACACTGCTGCCTGTGTGAAGGGGCTGAGACGCCCTATGGCCACACAGAGCCAAGGGAATATGGAAAAGGAGAGTTTTTCACACCCACCCTCTCCTTGTTTTCCTCTGGAGGATTTGCCAAGGCCTCCTCCTCCCTTTATTCAGATCCCACCCCCGTGTTCATCAGCTGATCCAGCAATAAAACCAAACCTTTGCCCCGTGCCTCACCCCCCAATTCCATCCCTCCCTAAATCCCTTTGTGTTTTCCCTGAGTCTCCTGAGCACTGTGGATTTATGTGTCAGTGCCACCGGCCCCTGCTTGGAGATTTTGTGCTCCTGCTGTCCCTCCTAAGGGAATGTGGCCACTGAAACATCCAGGGAGAAAGGGAAAGTTACAGCTCAGGACACCAGGAGATCCCTGGAAGGTCCCTTATCCCTTTATCAGCTGCAGCACTGAGTCCTCCACATCAGCCTGGTGGGACACCAGAGCTCTGTACTGAGCTGAAATCATCACAAAGGCTTCAGCAACACCAGGAAAAATGGGGTTTTCTTAATAAGAAGTGAAAACAAGGACAGCATGGATGATGTGGGAATGAAGCTGCTTTAGATGCACTGAGATGGGATTTCATCACTCCAACACAGAAAGAGGAAAAAAGCAGAGAGGTTGGGAAGCAGAGCTGGTGGAAATCTGAAAGAGCCTGGGAGTTGGAGGGTGGTGGTCAGGCTTTTGTGGAAAGTCCCGAAAGTGGTGAAGCAGACAGTCCCCACCAGGGCAGGCTCAGGCTGGAGATCAGGGCAAGGTTCTTCCCCCAGAGGGTGCTGGGCACTGCCCAGGCTCCCCAGGGAATGGGCACGGCCCCGAGGCTGCCAGAGCTCCAGGAGCGTTGGGACAGCGCTGCCAGGGATGCCCAGGGTGGGGTTGTTGGGGGATCTGGGCAGGGCCAGGGGCTGGGCTGGATGATCCCTGGGGATTCCCTCCATCTTAGGAGATTCCACTGTTCTGTGATTCTGTGGCTCCTGCTGAGAAGGTGGTGGGTGGCTTTCTGTGCAGGAGGTACCGAGGGGTGACACCTGCAGCACCCCTGTGCCCAGGGCCGTGCTCTCACCTGGGACACGTCCCTGCTGCCCTGGCAGTTTCTCTTCCCTGCCGTGGTGCCTGTGCAGGGCTCGTTTCTCAACACGTTCTGCCCCAGGGGCTGCTCCATCTTTGTGCTGAGAGCTTTCCATGGTGGCATGCCTGGACTTCTCCTCCCAGGTTATCAGGGCTCCTTGTCCTGCCAAAATCATTTCCCTCTTTCATCTCCAGGCCTGCCCTGACTGTGGAGCGACTCTGCTCTGACCGCATGGACAGCCTCCCTGAGCACAGAACCCTGTCCTGTGCATTTCCAGCTCACCTTCACGTGGATGAGCCCATTGCTCGGCCCCCCTTCCTGCAGGGACAAACCCAGCGCCTGAGGCAGCTGAGCACAGTCCTGGGGCAGGATTCTCCTGGGCAGCAACAAGCCTGAGGGGAGGAGCATCAATTAACGGAGGGTGCTGATGGTGTCTCCTCATTCCCCATGTGGGTGAGGGGGCTCTGGGGGTGGCTGAGAGTCTGGCTGCAAAGGCGAGCATCCATCCCCTCTGCCCCCATCCCTGCAGGCCCAGGGATCGGCCACCTGCCCGTTGTCAGCGTGGGTGGACATGGAAATCACCCGTGGGCTTGGTCAGATCCCTCTGGGTGTGGGTGCTGCTCCCTGAGCTCCACAGGCTGCCTCCCAGCATTCCCAAAGGGGCTGCCATTCCCTGCCACCCCGCACTGGGAGCGAGATGGACCTCGTGCCTCTGCTGATGCCAAGGTCTGGGTCCTTCCTTTCCCCCAGAGCTGCGGCTGCAGGAACCACAGGGATGGGCTGAATGGATGATCCTTTTCCAGCCTCAGGAATTCTGTCATTCAGGGGACCTTGTCACCTCCTCCAGCCCATGATGTGACAGCCAAAAAGGCACCTGAAGGTGCCACTGGCTTCCCGAGGAGGCCAAGGCAGGGAGGACACGGTAGGTGTTCAGTTCAGGGGGTTGAGGGTCTGCACAGGGAAAGTCCATCAGGAAATGGGCAGAACCCACATCCAGTCCTGCCCCGTGCCCGAGCTGCCAGGCTGAGCCTGGGGCTCCAGACACTCCTGTCACCCTCAGAAACACTCCCGATAAAGGCAGGCAATAAAAGCCATGGATGGAGGAGTAATTATCCAGGGGCGGGAAGGGGATAAAAAGGGAAAGAGCCTTGGTGTAACACAAACATCATAAAATGCCATAAAAGCAAAGCAAAGGGAAGTGTGAAGGAGGCTGAAGGTTGGCAGCAAATGTACATAAACACAAGGAGCCGGGCTGGAACGGGCTGGAAATGAGGAAGGTTAGGGATGAAATGGAGAAAGATGAAGCTCAGATGAAAATGAGCCAGGAAATGGATTGATGGAGTAGAAAACAGCAGAGAGCTGCAGCCCAGAGGCACAGAGCTCCTGGGGACACCCTGGTGAGGGACACTGCCAGAAGGATGAGTGACGGGGACCAAGCAGGGGGACAGGGGAAGGCCAGAGCTGCCCTGGACAGTGGATGGGAATGCTCCCCAGTGATAAGGTGGGGAGCAAGGCCAAGGTGGGCAGGACAGGCTCAGACAGCCCTGACCAACGTCACACACACGAAGGAGGAGATGGCCCTGCTGGGGAAGCTCCCACAGGAGCAGGGCAGTGGGAAATCCGTGCCAGGCCGAGCTGGGGGCTGCCTGCACGAGCAGGGGAGGCTGAGCCAGCACCAGCGAGGCTCCCTGGCCGAAGGGAACTGTCCCCTCCACACTGGAGCCCGTTGCTGTCCTCAGGGCCCCTCACTCCCAGGAACAGAAGGCAGATGGTGAAGCAGAGAGCAAGAGGAGGAGAACTCCCCAAAATTACCTTGAGAGTGGAAGAGCTGCCTTTGGTCGAGCTCTGTGGAGTTGGGTGCTGCTGGTATTGGGAGTTTTGTGCAATAAAAACACAGAGGGGACAAAGCTGTCCCTCCCTCTGGGCCAATGTCGGGGATAAGCACCAGCCTTGAGCGTGGGGATGTGCCCTGTCCACTCCTGGCTTTCCTCACATGTGATCATTTTAGGCACTGCTTAGTTCACAGTGATCTATTTAGATCAGTCCTTTTGATCTTACTGCATGAATTTGTGTGTTCCAGGAATATTTTGAAGCCTTGGAGGCTGTTTGTTCTCTTATTTAGTAAAGAAAGGAAGCAGCCACAGGTGAGTTTTCCTGCGTGCTACTGATGCCATCAGCCTGGAGCCCTGGAGATGCTGCTGGGAGCGAGGGGGGGAAGCGTCCTGCAGCTGCTGCCGCGCTGAACATTTTCTCATTGCTCATGTGCTCCCGTTAACACCTCCTCACGCACCAGAGCTGCGAGCAGGGTCTTCCTGAGCGCTGCTGATTATTAACCACGCTCCTGTGAAGTTTAACCAGACGCGCCTGTCAGCTGCTGGCAGGACGGGAGGAGTGGGAGAGCCTCGTAAACAGGGATGACTCAGGGGAACCGTGCCAAGGCTGCCAGCGCCGAGCCTGCTGCCTTCAGGTGTCGTTGTCTACCTGGAGTTCAGCCTGGCCAGCGTGGCCCTGCTCCAACTGAGGATCAGGGGCCAGGCAGGGGCTGTGCTGCACGGGCAGCTGTTTCCAGGCTCCAGTCCCTGCTCTTGGCCACACCGAGATGCTCCGTCAGGAGCTGGGCTGCCCCGGGGCTTGCACAGGCTCTTGCCCATCACAGAGGCTCCTTGAAGAGTTTTGGTTCTTCTCCAGAGGCTGGGTCAGTTTGAAGGAGCTCAGGGAAGGGGCTTTCGGGCTGGTACGCAACAATCCTCACTCTTCCAAGGTCACCTCAGCCCCACTCAGAGCACACAGGCTGCTCCTTTCCCTCCCTACCTTGGGTGCTTTGTACCTTGAGCACTAATTCTCTGCTCCCTGGTTGTTTTACAGCACTAAACTCATTGTGATCTAGAAAAGGATGGGTGGACCTGTTGCCCTACTCAGCCTATTCAGAGGAAAAAAAACCCATGTGTATATAGATCAGCCATATAAAATCTGTGAAAATCTCAAGCACTTCAACTGTTCGATCATGACTTCTCCAATGAGAAGTGCTGCAGAAAACATCCTGACAGGTTATTGTTTATCCGTTTCTGAGACATTCTGAAAATAACCAGAAATGAACCTTCCCTCAGGCTGGCTTTGAGACCTGGAGGAGATTTTTGCTCCTGTCAAATCCCCCTGCAGCACTGGGCGTTTTCCCCGTCTCCAGCAAAGGTCAGCACCGGGGCCAGGGCAGTCCCTGGCATCCACCCGGGCTGGGAGATGAAGGGAATGAGAGCAGCCCTGCTGAGGAGGGCTGGGGAATGAGGAGCTGGCTGTGGGCTGCCCACGTGCACTGGGAGCCCAGAACCCCCCGTCCTTGGGCTGATCCCCCCGCGTGGGCAGCAGGGCAGCGAGAAGCCTGGAAGCCTCATGTCCTGTCCTCTCCAAAGCCCCTGGTGAGGGAAGATGTTAACAAGTGTCAGAAAGGTGACACGGGAATTAGGGAACACTTTGGGAACTCTGGGAACACAGGGATTAGGGAACACTCTCTGCATGGAATGCAAACTGCTGTTCTCTCTGAAACTCCTGAATTTATACCCCTTTCCCTGCAGCTGGAGGAGAACCCAAAACGGCTTTAACCCCTGGTTTGCCAGAAACCAGGCTCCAGATCACACCAGGGATGCGCTGGATGCTCCATCCTTTGGTGAGTCCCTTTGAGAGTGAATGGCAGAGGTTTGGGAGAGCGGTGGAAGTGGCCCCGATAACCCCGGGGTTGTGTCTCTGCTCCCAGGGCCGTGCAGGTGGCTGGCAGCCAAAACACTGCCCAGACTGGCAGAGCAGGGCTTTTATTTTGAGGCTACCCTGAGCAGTGGCACACAATAAAATCCGCTCCCGAGATAAGGAATGTTCATAATCCTCCCCTTTCTGCCAAGAATAGAGTCCCTATCTCCAAACCCCTCCGCTCCAGTCCAGCGAAACAAAGCCCAGTGGGTGAAAACAACAAAACCAGGAGCTGGGGAAGTATTTGGATTTGGGAAAGACTAAATATTTAACTTGTGAGGCCAATGCATCCTGGAATGTATGGGGCACTCCAGGAACAGCTCACCATTGTCGGGGGACCACAGGGGAAAGTCCTCTTGCCCAGCCCACGTCCTGCAGGGCCACCAGGCTGCCCCAGTGCTGGTGGGAGGTCAGCAGGTCCTTGCAGGGGTGAAGGTGAGGGTGTTTTCCATGAAGGGAGTCACAGGCAGGAGCAGTTCAGGGGCTGCAGCCCAGGGTGGTGCTGCTTTTCTGTGAAATCTGCACAAAAAGGCACAAAATTCTGCCCGGGCTGTTCTGGAGATTGCATCTTTTGCTGCTTGCTACCACAAACATCCCACATTTATCATCACCTGGAGAAATATT
Source organism: Melanocharis versteri (assembly GCA_013397845.1). Classification (NCBI taxonomy): domain Eukaryota; kingdom Metazoa; phylum Chordata; class Aves; order Passeriformes; family Melanocharitidae; genus Melanocharis; species Melanocharis versteri. The sequence continues at coordinate 9,717 of VZTG01002538.1, read as the reverse complement.
TCTAGCTCATGGAGCATGTCCAGGTTGTCTCTTCCACAGGGAAAAGCAGAAGATGCCATGAGTGGCTCAGGATGGAGTGGCTCAGGTGAGTGCAGTGGGAAGCACCAGGGGCAGCTCTGCATCCCCAGAGACTTCCCAGCCTTCCCTGTCTGCAGGAACCTCTGCTGGGCCAGCCGTGGCACTTTTGTGACATCACCAGCCTGGTCCTCTTGCCCTGACACCTCAGGTCACCCTCCAGCCTCTGGCACCTGAGGCACACCTCCAGCAAAACTACAATTGGAGAGTCAGAGGTTTTGCTGCTGAGATCAACGTCCCCATTCCTCAGAGCCTGGCCTGTCCTGGCAACTGCTGGCACCAAAGATTGGCTGTTTGGCTGGGCCCTGGGCAACCTGGGCTAGTGGGAGGGGTCCCTGACTATGACACGGGGTGGAGCTTTGAGGTCCCAGCCCAAACCACCCCATGATTCCATGACAGAGGTGCCACCCTGACCATCCAGACTGAGCTCAGGAGCAGGCACAGCTCGTCCTGCCCGTGCTGAGTTAACGTGGAAGGGGAAGGGACAACATCTCCTCTCCTGTGTGCCACATCAGGGCTGTGTGGGACAGGCACCCAGGACAGAGCCCAGGGCTCCCCAGCCCTGCAGCCACGGCCACTCCCTGGGCAGCAGATTGCACAGACCCGGCTGCAACCCGAATTCGTGCAGAGGGGTGAAATGCAGCCTTGTCGTGAGAGCATTCCCCAGGCCACGTCAGGAGAGGTGAGAACTGGAGGTGCCTTCGCCAGATCCCTGGAGGGCTGTGCAGAGCAGGAGCCCCAGCCTCGGGGCAGAGGTGCCTCTCCAGCCTGTTTTAGCTGCAGGGTCCCCATTCCTGACCCACGGGGCCAGATCTCTGCGCGCCGATGTCTTGGTAAGACACAAATGCAAACCTGAAGTGTCCTGGGCACCTTCATAATATTAAAAATGAGCATAAACCCAGAAATAGTGTAGGGTCAGTGGATGGGGTTACTTCAGCATGCCAGGAGACCCTGGAGGCACAGGGAGGAAGCTCTGGACCCTGGTGCCATGTGTGTGTCTGTGCCTGAACCTGGAGTGTGGGGAGCCCAGGGAATTCATCCACACAGGCAGCAAAGGGCAAATCTCACCCAGCCCTGTCCCCAACAGCGGGAGAGAAAAACCAGGGGAAGACAGCAAAACAATAAGACACTTGTTTTCCCATTTTGCCCCATTTTTATAAATATCTGTATATATTTTTTACAAGAAAAGCAGCTCCTCTTAGTGAGGAGAGTGGATTTTGCCTGCCTTGCAAAGTTCACCCATTGTTCAAAGCGAACTCTCCTGTCCAACACAAACAGGGCCTCTGAAAAACATTCTCATCCAAAACAATTGCCACGACTTTTGATGTTTTCATGGTCCTTGCTCTCCCCCACTGTTTGATCATTATGTTTTACAATATTTTTTCCCCTTCCTCGCAGGCACCGTTCCAGGTGCCCCAGCTCTGGAATTTGTGGCTTCATCATCCAAGCTTCTGCATTCAGTGGGATACAATGGAAAGAATTCCAGGGCATTTATTTTGACTGGGAGGACTGCCCCTCGTGCCTGTTTGCACACCCTCAGCAGGGCTCCCAGATGTGCCTGAGGCCGGGCTGAAGGAGTTCAGCTCCAGAGGATCATCCCCTTCCTTTCCAGGAATCCCATCCAGGGCTCTCCTGCAGGTCACCTCTCCCTTGGCGTTCCACGAGAAGTGCTGAGCACTTTGCTGGAATTGTTACAAACGAACCTTCAGGATCTGGCCAAGGCCAGGACGTGCTGGATCCTGCATTCCTGAATGATCCTTACTCCTGAGAATGACACTGACAGGGCAGGAGGCACAGGAGGACACGGAGGGAATGTGAAGGGAGGGGTGGGAATGCTCTTGGAGAGCTCTCTGCAGAGGAACACCCCCCAGCCAAGCCAGGCTCTCTCCTGAGCACAGCCCTGGCACACGTGCAGTCCTCTCCCAGACAGGCTCGAGACGCTGCGGGGGAAAGGAGGAAATCCCCAGAATAAAACCCAGCCCAGATCAAAACATTTCCTTGTAATGCCAAGTCCCTGCTCCTCACTGTCCAAGAGTGTGGAACCAGGGCAGAACCAACCCATCTTTTCAAAGGAAAACACAGGGGATCAGGCTCTGTGTCACCTATTGTATCTGGGATTTTTTTTTTTCCCACTTCCAACATTGTGATTTTTCAGCAACACAAGACTGGGCTAAGCCTAAACTGCATGGCTTGGATTAGAGACAGAATCATGGAATGGTTTGGGTTGGAAAGGACCTCAAAGCCCATC
>VZTG01002536.1:744723-779938 GCA_013397845.1 Melanocharis versteri | reverse complement strand
CACCGAACACTACTCTGCAGATGAAGGGTGACCCTGGAAAAATGATCTCTTACAGAAGAAAACTGCTATTTCACTCGTTCTCAATTTGCTTTGAGCCTAAGAACAATACGGACCAACACCAAACCACCCGTTATTAAGAGATGCAACCAATGGGCAGGTATATGGCTGCTGTTTCCTGATCCAAAGGACTTGTTCTGCTAGTTCAAAAGCAAACATGGGGGTAAATTTGTCTACAAAGCCCAGCTGGTACCAGTGAATGAAGGTACAAAATACGTTGATATTTATAAATCAAATTCAGATCTCTGATAGTCTGTCCCTCGTTCCAGTCAGGCAGTACTGCAGCCTGTGTTAAGCTGGTGTTCCCAATGTGGCAGAGATTGCCTCTGAGAACTAGAGCATGGCTTTCTGTCTCTTCTAGTGCCCTCAGACACGTCTGGTAATGATGACAAAGACCTGCATAGTGATACAAGTATTTCAGGAGTTACTACCTAAAATATAAACAATAAATAGTGGATTGTTTTTTAAAATAATAGAGTGCTGTGATCTATCCTTTTAATCCATCTTGCTGCTGAATGAAGTGTGTCCTGTGGATGAAAATCAGTAGAAAGAAAGAAGAGGAATGATTTGTGGGTTTAGATGTTTGGGGAAGTTGTCAAATTCATTACATATTCATCTGTGGGGTCATGCAATTTAAAACTGGTTGCAGTTAATTGTGAATTATTTATGTGAATTATTTATGTGAATTATTTATGCAGATGAACACACTGGAGGGAGCTATGCCTTTCAGGAAATGTATGATACTGTGTCATTATACTACCAGTTAAATTAAAGACCAGAGTGAAGAGGCATGGACAAACAAAGCTATCTTCAGCACTGATGTCTGGAGAAGGATGGTGATGTACTTGGCAAGCAATACAAATAATACTTGTTTAATTGAAGGGCTTTCTAAAAGCCCAAAGGTATCTCTGTGCTATTCAGAATTGGATAAACTGTAGCTTATTCCTTCAGACAATTTGTCTGGACCAACAAGGAAAGAGCAATGACAGAGAACATCATGTCCATTTGGAAAAAAACCTAAACCAAACCAAACCACCAAAACCCCAAAAAGTAGTGCTTTTATTCCTCTGATCAGTTATCTTTGTTAATATTACAATGTACTATTGTAGAAGCCATTAATAAAACCTATTCTGCTTTAACCACTTCTGCTGCAGCTCCCATGCTGTTCAGTGTTTCTTCACTGGAAATCTTTCTTTCAAACTTCACATCTACTGTAAACATGATAGAAAAGATTTTGTACCCATCCAGCCAGCTAAGAAAAATGAGAATTTCTTGTGTCTAAGAATACTATATCTTTCCCTTTTCCTTTCAATTAAGCAAGAACTGTTTCTGTGACATGGAGAACATTACTGCAACAAATTGAGAATCCATAAGCATATGTCCATCCACACAAGCAGGAGTCCTGGATTCAACCACGGTAAAAGTTTGCAAGGCAATTCTTGAAGTAAAACCCAGCCCTACCAACAGTAAGGCAGCCTTGCAGGGACCTACTCTGAAGACGGTGTGCTGTCTAAGCTCCTGTCTCACCTTTTTCTTTTATTTGCTTGGCTCTCTTAGCCCTGACTTTGATGCTTCATCTCCACCTGCAGTCCTATTTTAGGTTTGGTTTTGGGTTTTTTTTCTCTTACTTGTTTCAATCCTAACAAAGCATGAGGCTACATTTATTTCTATTAAGCTACGTATATTTCTATTGGTTTATTGAAACCTTGGATGTGATCCTGCAGGTTGCTTTTGCTCCAAGCATCCTTCTGAATTAAGCAATAAGTAGCTGGACCAAACAAACTGGATTATGAATGACAATCAGTCCCAAACCAGATCTCCCACCTTCAGAAAGACCCAGGCTTTCAGGTTTTTTATTTCACGTTAGGATGTAAAATTGATTTTTTTTTATATTCTCAGAAACAAAGGAACCACAAATCATTGTGTTGATAGATTTCCTACCATTATGGTGTGTTCCTGATAATACTGTGATTCTGCCTAGTTTACATTTTTCAATAAGAAGTTACTCAGAAAATTTATTAGAAGGTTTTTGGGTGGTAATCTGTAGAAGTATTATTTCCTTAAAGGGCTGTAAGTGGAGCAGCTTACCTCGAGGCCCAAACATATAGTCCACAAACTCATTTACTTCCCGGTCAAAAGCTTTAAGGGTCTCCTGAAAAATATGGAAAAAGACATGTGAAAAAGACATTTTCTGAGGGTCACGGAGAGAATACAATTAAAAAAAAACTCCAATAAACTTGTAAAAAATTTGTCACGTGCAAGTATTTCCAAAGTACGCAACATCATGTATACTGAAAAAAGACCAAACCTCTTTAAAAATTAATTTAGGGCAGATTGTGGTCTAGATAACAATACAGGCCTCATCACTGGAAACTGCCCAAACCAGAACTGTTTAGGAAGGGAAACTAAGGTTGCATAATTGAAAATCAGCAAGTATCACAGTAAATCCATCTGTGGTGGGTGTAGTTTTCACTCTGATAAAGAGGCTTCTTCGTTTTTATTATGTTTGCTCAACTGAATATCTCAATGCTTTACACCCAGAGAAGGAAATCTTCAAGTGACCTAAGTGAAGGTGAGCCAACTGAGATCTCTCTAAACCAGGCCCCAAGTTTCTACAAAATAAGCTTACAGAAGAACCTAGATGTCCAGTAATGAAGTTCAGGTCATGTAGGGTGGCAGGAAGAGGAGGGTTACATTATAGGGACATTGTGTTTTGAGGTCTAAGTCAATGAAACTGCTAAGCTGGCAGGTTTAGCAAATTTGTGTCTGTTTTTGATTGAGTTGGGAGCTAAGCCATGAACTACACAGTCCTTCCCCCAGCTGGATGTGGTGATCTCTCCAAAACATTTCTTCCCAGACTCCAGCTCTAGGCAGTGGCTTCCTGAATGCCAGTGCCTGAACAATTCCTTGCCACAACCTGAGGTCAGCCAGGTTCTTCCTCTCTTCTTCCCAACAGTGCCCTACTGTGCTTGATGAATTAATTTCAGCGCTGAGAAAATACGGCCAGGCTGAGGAGAGAGACACAGAGTGATGCTGAGCCTCTCTGCAGGGCAAGAGCCGCTGTGGGCTGTGGGTGCGTTTGAATGCCACATATCTCCACACCAGCCTGGACTGCAGACACCATCAACACGTTTGCCTTCTGGAGAACCATATCTGCACCCTGGAAGGTCCAGCCCCGGCCTCTCCATTCTTCTGCTGGGACTGAGTTGTGATCTGGGCAGGGACAAGCTCCTGGCACCCCCACGGTGCTTCCTTGTGTTTCTTCCACTCTTGATTTTGGTCCTCAGATTGTTCAAAGCGGACAGATTCTGTGTGAACATGTGGCAGTGAGAGGTTCTTTCAGCACCTTAGGCTGTAAACCTCTGTCTCTGCAAGATGCTGCTGTGTTCATGTCTTCTTGGAGAAAAACCCAACAAAACTGCCAAGACTAACAATACATATTTTTCTAAACGAAAAAAAAAATTTGCTCAAAAGAAGCTGATGATTCATGATACAAAAAGGTTTGTCATTCTTCACAGCATTGAGGAAACTAAACTAGCTCTTAGGAAAGTGTCCTGGCTACAGCCCATAAAGAAAGGCATTTTCTGAATTTCAGTCAATAACTTTAGCAGTCTAATGATGGCTTCTGTCACAGAAGGTGACTCGATTTCCAGGTGTCAGACTTGTGCAAAAATCTGCTTCCATTTTTATCTCCTTGAGCTATACAGTAGTTCTGTTATTATTTCATGACAATGATACTCCCTTTTGGGAAATGCCACACTGCTGTTTGTCTGTGATGTGCCTACCTGCTGCATTAATTTGAAACAGACCTACTCCTGCGCTGAATGGTTTTGTGGTTAGACTTAATAGACTGCTTTGGAAAAAATACTGTAATGGATTTGAGTGACTTGTAAGAATGAGCATCCAAAGTTATTTGCTTTCATGCTTACATTACCTAAACAAATCTTACATGTCCAGAGCAAAGTAAAACACCATGTATATTCCTTTTATATTAAAATACTGTAGACAAACCTATTCTCAGCTGTATTGAAATGGAAATTAGGTAGTGAATGCTTCTAAGAGTTAGATGGAGGAACAGGAATTGTAGAATATTAAGAAGAAAAAGCAGAATAAAAGAAAAGAATCATAGAACTGTATAGGTTGGAAAAGACCTTTCAGGTCATTGAGTCCAACTATGAACCCAGCACGGTCAACTCCACCACTCGACCATGTCCCTGACTGCCACATCTACACATCTTTTAAATACCCTCAGGGATAGTGGTAAAATCGCTTCTCTGGTCAGACTGTTCCAGAGCTTAACAACCCCTTCGGTGAAGAAATTTTTCATGACACCTAATCTAAACCTCCCCAGGCACAACTTAAGGGCACTTCCTCCTGTCCTGTCACTTCTTACCTGGCAGAAGAGGCCAACCCCCACCTGGCTACAGCCTCCTTTCAGGCATTTGTACAGAGTGATAAGGTCCTCCCCGCGCCTCCTTTTCTCCAGGCTAAACACCCCCAGCTCCCACAGCCACTCTCCACAGGACTTGTGCTCCAGACCCTTCCCCTGCTCCACTGCCCTTCTCTGGACCTGCTCCAGCACCCCAAAGTTGTTCTAGTAGTGAGGGGCCCAAGATGTAACACAGCACTCGAGGTGTGGCCTCACCAGTGCCGAGTACAGAGGGACAATCACTGTCCTGCTCCTGCTGGCCACACTATTGCTGATACAGGCCAGGATGCCGTTGGCCTCCTTGGCCACCTGGGCACACTGCTAGCTGGCATTCCACTGACTGTCAACTGGTCTAGGTCCTTTTCCGCAGGGCAGCTTTCCAGCCACTCTGCCCCAAGCCTGTAACGCTGCGTGGGCCTTGCTGGACCTCACACCATTGGCCTCAGCCCATCAATCCAGCCTGTCCAGATCCTTCTGCAGAGCCTTCCCACCCTCCAGCAGATCAACACTCCCACCCAACACAGGTTACTGTCTTCACTGATCCAACTTGCAACCTCTCACGCCTGGTTAGGATGAGCAGACCGCATGCTGAGTAGATGAGCCAGTCTGAAATTAAATCTACCTCCTTATGAGTGTGCTTAAGTGACACAGAGGGGACTTGTACCAGCTGACAACCTGTTCCCATCTATCTTAATTAGCATTACAAAAATTCAGTGCTTCATTTGTTTTAATTGGCAATTCGAGAGAAGAAATTTTTCTAGGAGGCGCAGCAGAGAAACAAATACTCTCCTTAAGAATGTCCCAGCCTTTGCCTCTCTTTCAACATGTTACAGCTTATTTTAGTTTACAGGAATAAAAATAGAGATTTACAAGATATAGATCTGTAAGGTTGTTACAGAAAATATGTGTGTTTATGTACCCAAAACTAGTAGTAGTAATAATTTGGAAAAAAAAATCTTATTTAAAAAAAGGTACGTAATTTTGTGTGACTTGTCTTGTCACCTTCCTGAGAAGAGACTACAAGAGACTATACTGTATTTCTGGGTTTTAGAACATGTCCTTAATAGTGCCTCTGGGCAGATTAGATGCGAATGTCTTGCTCAACATGATCTGTCACATTTCTAAAGAAAAGCAAATAAAACCAGCCTGAACAAATCCATGCACTCAGACAACTCACTTCTCTCTGGCAAATCACTGTAATAGCCTTTATCAATGAAGGTATTTGGGTTACAAGGCTAAAGATTAACATGTCTTTCATGTTGTTTCTTCTTTTGTACAGGACATTGCTCTGGGTATTAGCAATGTATATTCCTTGGTAGGATTTTGGACAGATCTGTGGAAGATCTATTTACCTAAACCTATTAAAAAGACAGTAGGTTATCCAAGCAAGTCAAATCGCCCAAATGGAAAGATGTGGAGGGAGCCTAAAGTCAACGATCATAAAGCAACAGAGATCTCTCTAATGAGATATTTCAGTATTTTTGCACAGAAATGTAAGTAAGTAAGGGAACAGGTAGCACAGTGTACATAAGTGAATTAGTTTTCATGCCATTGCACCTAAAACAGAATTTCAACGTCACCGGGTATGCAAAAAATAAATCACTTCTTGTTATACATTTATTTATCTTTGTCAGTGTTGGTCTTCATTGAGAGACCAATGTCTACTGGTTTTCTAGTAGTTTCAGAAAAAGTAGTATAAGCTATGTAAAAATCAGGTAAATGCTATCTAAACAGTGCAGATATCAAAATACCTTTGATTTCTCAAAATACCAATGATCTGTCATCAGGCATTATTTATTGCCCAGTGAAAACCCTGCCTCAAGTGATTTAGGTTTCTCTTCATATACCTTTATAACCAAACTATCTGGATCCAATAGAAACATGAAAAAGCTTTTTAAAATAAACTTCTTACAGATGAGTAAACTGCATTCAATCTTACTCATGCTATCTGGAAACCTTTTGTATTACTCTTGGTTTGGTTTTTTTTCATTCAAAAACCTTGAATGTCATTCAGCGCCTCAAAAACCCAAGGTAATTTATTGCTTGTTCTTACACAGCTACATAGACATTAGAATTCTCTGCACAAAACAAGATCTCATTTCAGACTTCAAAGAAAAAGTGGAAATGGGTGCCAGCCTCTGCTGTCTGATACAGCTCCTAGAAGTAACCGTGATATTTTAAACCACCCCGATAGAAAATACATATATTAACTATATTATGATATTTATTATTTAAATGGCAAGTTTTCCTTTATTCCCTGAAGAGTTCTGCTCTGTACATAGTCAGTGACTGAGAAGTACTGGAATTAATCCAAATTTATCAGCATGTTTAAAGAAACTGATCTTAGATGCTACTGTGCATATATTTAAATATACAAATATTAAAGAAGATTTTGTAAACAGTAGTGTTGGCTCTAGAATGGCTGAAATAGTGGGTGAAATGAAGCAAAGTGGAGTCAAAGTAAAACTCAGAACTGCTTATATATTAAACTGTTTAGCTTTTTATTGCTTGAAGCATTTAAAATTACTCCTGAACCAAGATATACAACAGGGGACAACTCTCCATCACAGATTGCTTCAGACAACCTTCAAGGGTCTTGTCATCTTTACCTTCTATGATTTGTATGTTATATCTGTAGGGGAAATACATGTAAAAATCCCATAAGAAAGCACTTATTTAGGGATTTATATGTGAACTGCAGAGAAAGTTGAAGCTGAAGGCAGAAAGGTGAGCCAGATGTTGCTATGAATTTTGTCTTATAAGAAGGGATATATTCAATTAAATTGGGTGGCAGGACATCCAGGAGCTGGCAATAAACTTTGTGTAATTTATGCTTCATAAATGGATCTCACGGCTAGATAATCTCACTGAGAGTAGGAACAAGCTGGAGTGAGCTTGTGAAAGAAACACAACCAGCTGGGGCATGAGACTGCTGCTATGTCCCATGGATGTACTGAGAGGGAGAGAGGGAAGGAAAAAAATAGCTAGAAGAGACATTATCCTAGATCTTCTTTCTTAGCATTTTAGATAAATCATTTGAAGAGACAGAAACCGGAGTCCTTACTTGACATGGTAACTTCCGTGTCCCACATTCTGGGACATTCTCTCCACTCCGGTGGCTGACCAAGATTAGGGGCTGCACCACAAAAGCCTTACCCGGCGGAGTGGTGATGCCAGAACTCCTGGAAGAAGCACAGCCCTCTGTGGAAACCTGGGCTGGCTAAAGGGCTCTTTTGCCAACATAAAATGGATCCTTGGGAGATGTCTTTGCTGCTGTAGCAATCTCTGCCTGAGTCCTTCCATCTGTCCTTCAAAGGCGTGTAATTTGGTGTGACAGAAGTGATTGAAGCCAAGGGAAGTGAGGGAAGTTCTGCCGGTGGTCTGGGTCTGGAAAGGTGCCCATATAATATTCGGACAATGTTTGGTAACGCTCCTACTTTGCAGAAAATAGCCAAGAATAGCTAAAAAAAGAACTACGTGTGAACTACTCCATCTAAATATATAGTCATTCTTTTAGAATCCCAAGAAAAGAGAGAGCTGTATCTTTGTTTTGGAAATGCAGGCTGTGTAATACATTTTAACGTAATGCAAAAATCTCTGAAAAATACGGTATGGTGGAAAAACATAAACAAAAGCAGGCTGTTCCAACTTTAGCACAGAAAATAAAAAATGAATGGTCTTTGTATGTTTTTATCTTCCTATTTCTTCTAAAGGCTTTCACATTAAACAGTAAGCACTCCAAGAAAGAAAGATGTTGTTACTGTGGTCAGTAAATTATTTAAAAAACTTCAAGAGCATCTTGGAAGGTAGCATAGAATAGCACTGTCTACATTTGAGAAACATAAAGTATTTCTAAAAGGTTTTAGTGAGAGCCATGTCTGAAAAACTTTATTTGATTTTCAATGTTTTTCAACCAGATCATATTTTACTCCCATTAATTTTTCATACTATGCAATATATGATTCATTTCACTGCTAAAGCTTGCATGCATATGTGCAAATGTCTGGATATTTTCCCAGTTGATATTACCAAATTCAGCACTTTTTGTGACAGTTTTTTTGCAGTTGTGGGTTATTTTTTTGCATGTGTTTGGAAATGACTGACTGAAATCTGGCAGCCTATGTAAGACTGGTAGCTTGCAGGTCTGCCTGCTATCTGACAAAGCAAATTGGTGGGGGAACTGATTCATCACATAGGTTGGTTTTCTCTGGAGGGAGTTGAGAACAGCTGTTCGAACAGGGATTGCAGCCAGAAGTGCTGAACACCTTTTCTTGTGCTGATTTAGTCACTGAAGAGAGAGCTGAGTTGATGATGGTGTTGCTGAGGAGGTAAAGGGGAAGGTAGCTGCAAAGGGAAGGCAGGCTTGCAGGTTTTCCCTCGGTAGCTGCTCAGGTTACACTGCCTGGAAGAAAACGCAGTTTTCGGTGGATTCCTCAACAAGAAGACTGGCTAGCCATTTCTGGTACAAAAAATGAATGGATGTGAAGTTTGGTAAGCATGGAAAGACACAGCTAAATGTAGCCAGACGTTTATCTGGCATTTGAGCTGTCTAGGTGGCTTGACTTCAGATTCTCTTAATTTATTGCTGCCCAGAGAAATTTTACCATGGGGCTTAGCAGTGCCTGAAGGGAAGCAGGAGGCTGCCAGTAGTATTTGCATCAAACCTGAAGCACAATATTTGCCTGCCTAAAATACAAGGAGTGTGCTAAAAGAGGCTCCTTCCACTGGGAAACTGAATTTAATTTCATCTCCAGTTCTAGTTCTGTGTTCTGTCTACTCAAACAGATCTTTCAAGGAAGAGTTGAATCTTCCAAGAGGTCTGGGGTATAGTGTTGTGGTGTGTGATGCTGAGGTGTCTTGACGAGCTCTGTGCTCCCAAGGGAGACGTGGAAGCTCCCTGTTCAAGGCACAAGACCTGGGTACCTGGCTCCCCGTGCTGTGCAGATGGATGGGCTTGGAGAGCGTACAGGAGCTCCCTTTCTGGAGGGTGGCAACGAAGCAGCTGTGGCTGCTTCCCTCTGATTGCCAGTGGCTGTTTCTGGAGCTGGGTACCTACACAAGTATTTTCCCTTGCAAACACAGCCAAGATAAGGAAGCAGCACCTGGATATAAGCAGGAGCCAGCGTGTCAGATGTGTCTGTGATACCAGTGTTCACACCTGCTCTCTCTTTAATCTGTCAGTGGGCCCTCAACTTGCATTCTAAATCTGTCCTGAGCCTCAGGCCAGTTAACTCTGGAATTTATTCTTCTTCAACTACAGCTCTTGTCTCCCTATGGAAAACTTAAGTATGTGTCTGAGCAGGGACTAGAATCCAGATGTTGAGAAGAATTATTTCAGCTCCAGTTTTTTCCTTTTTTTTTTGATGCTGGTGCTGGCTGACTACCCTCAAAAATTCAGGGAGATGTGCCAGACCAAGCAGTTAAAAAAGTCATAAAAAGATGTCAGATATGAGCCCAAGTTAGGTAGAACAGTAGTTTGAACTTAAAGCTAATTTAGTTCCAACCCTCCTACCATGGGCAGGGACCTTCCACTAGGCCAGGCTGCTCAAAGAAGAAATCTTTCCTCTTGATAGTATGCCTCCTTTTGGGGAGTTAGAAACTGATCTTTTGGCAAACGTGCACCTAAACCAAGTTTCCGTGCAGATCCCATGTGTCTCTTGTGAATAATGTCACCTTTATGCAGTTCCATTTGCACCAATGGTACTTTTCGTGGGTGTTTCCACACCCAAACCAGATCAGAACATTAAAGCAATAGGAAGTGTGGACCCAGCAAACATCCCCAGTCATTGCCCACAGTGGAGAAACAGCAGGGTCAAACCAACAGCTCCCACAGGCAGACAGAAGCTACCCCAGAAAAGAGCAAGGCCAGAAGGGACTTGGCACAGACATCCCCTGACTTAATTCCCATTTTCTGCTAAAGCAGCTGGTGGCAGAAAGCCAACCCCATCCTTCAGTATCTGTTCCTGTGTTATCTTTCCTTCTGATGAAAGGGAAGCAGATGACTTTGAGGCTTGAAGGCTGAGAAACTTCAACACTTTCCTCTGTGGAGCGCGAGTTTGGGTGGCCTCCGCACGAGTCAGAGCACATGGCTCTCTTAACAACCCCTCCTTTGGCATCTTATGGCTCTCTGAGTGTTACTCCCAAGAGAAACAGTGGCCTGCTAAAGGCAGAGCCTTTGCCTTGCTGCCCGCATGGCACTTGTGGGTACAAATTGCGGGTACGAGTGTTCCTCACCCTGAGGAAGCAGATCCCTTTGATGAGCTTGCTCTTTGTCCCCAGAACAGCGAGCACTCTCTGCTTCAGGTCTCTGAGCTCCAGGCCAGGCTTTAGCTGGTCACCTCGGAATGGCACAGTGACCCAAGGAGACCTGCTATGCTTGGTCTTTCCCAAAACACGCCTGCACCCCATCCTGCTCGTGGCTGTAACCACAGCGCAGGCACACGCCCCACACCAGCTGTAATCCCTCACACCTACAGCTGCAATATCCACCTTCACTGCTAAATTTTTTCTTGTTTTTTACAGGTGTGAATCTGTAGACAACCCTTGCTGCTGCTGCTGCTTGTCTGAAACAACAGCTTAGGGAATGATAAAATTATCTCACACATGAGGGAGTTTTGGAAGCACAAAGGATGATAATGCAATGGATGATAACCCAATGCAATGAAAGGGAAAAAAAATTACTTTTGGATCTTCTAACATTCATCTTTCTAAAAAATCGTGATATAAAATGAAGATCAAACTGTTAAAGCTTTGCGTTTGTGTTTTCATTCTCCCTTCCTAGCTAACAAAAAATACCCTGCTTTCTATTTTTTTCCTTCTCCCTCCAAAAGACTGGGTTTTAACTCGTGATACCGTGAGGTATCACAAAGAGAGCTCTTATGGCTCTTTGAAAATGCCAGATTTTAGCTGTAGTGAAGTAGAAGGGCAAGTTCTGCCTCGTAGTGCCAAATTTATAATAATGCATGATGAAAGCCCAAACCCCAGCACGTATTGCTTTACTGCAGTTACATTTGAAAACTGAGTTGTGCACCACTTTACTTGATGTAAAACTCCTGAAAATGGATTGCCTGGCTTTGGGGATTGCTGCCAAAAGCAGGCACTTTGGAAGCACCTCAGTTCTGTGTGACAGGCCTGTACAACCAGGAGATGCTGGAGGAACACTCTTCTCTCAAGCCTGATCAGTTGTGGGTTGATGGTTGGTGACTCACATTGGAAATGAGAGTTTGAGCTGTTTTCAGCTGAGGAGCCAGTATACTCCAGACTTTTCACTTCTGAAAGAAGGGCGCTAATATTTAGCTTCCTTCTGCTTCAGGATTTTAAATTTTGTTTAACAAGAGGTCTATTTTCACTTGGTTTTGTAGTCCTGCTCAGCACTGTGCCTGCTCATCCCACCCATGGGAATAGGAATGGAGGAATAGCTGCTTTATGATTTCTGTCAGGATTCAAACCAGCTTAGAACACCATCAGTACCACAGGTGAGAAAGCACTAAGAGGCAGAACAATTTTAGTGAAAACATTGGAAGTATGTGAGCTATTTCAGACATCAGTCTTGTTTCTGGACTATGCAACCTGATAGGAGTCATAGAAAATATTAACTGCTCACATAAAATGAGGCAAGAATTATTTTACCAGCCACACTACTGTCAGACCAGTTATTGTGAGATAAATTGCTTTTGCAAAGTTAATCAGCTGTTCATGCTTCTTTTGGTTTTTTTTCCTAAGAACAAGGAAAAGAAATTCAGAAGGTTTCTGCACTACAATTGCCTGGGTTAGAAGAAAAGTGTTTTAAGAACCCATTAATATTTACTTGGTTTTGCAAAACCCTTTCATAACTGAAGTGCTTGAAAGCATTCTGCCTTTTACATATTTTTCATTGCTCCATCTTATCAAAGGCTGAGGGTCACAGTGTCTCCAAGAGAAAAATCCCCTTTCTTGAATAACTGCTTGCATGATTTCCCTTCTACAATTTCCAAACTTTTTTTTTGCTCTCTTCTTTGTGATCATACTAAGTAGTCACTAAAATAATGCAAGCCAATCACTGCACTTAAAATAGATCTTATATACTCTTCTTAAAAGAAGAGTAAAAAGGAAGAGGTGCTGCTGTGGCCACATTTGCAGTATGTGTCAGTTGTGTACACTCCCAAGAACCGTATCTTTATAATCCATCCTCTTGCTTGTTATCAGAATTTCAAAATGAAACTGTCACCAAAGCAGATCAGTGCAATCCCTTTAAAAAGTAATCCTGCTCAATTCTACCTGCTACACAGAGGAACATCAGCTTAACTTGTAATTAAAGAAGATTTCTCTAGGGAGACCTCAGATGTGGCCTGACAGTTCCCAAGAAAATGGCAGCAATTATTGACCTCATTTTCCTTTGCTCTAACAATCAGATTTAAAATGACAGAATGACCTGAGCTGGAGCATAATTCCTGTCAGTGACGATGTGACAAGAATGTATGACTGTGAAGGAATAAACAAAAAGGAAATCAGTTAAAAATGAAAGAGTAGATAAAAATTCTGCCTCCTTCTAACAGCCTGAGTGAATACGTCGCTTTCTCAAGCGAAGCAACAATCCTTGGGAACTGGTTCTGGCTTGAACAACAGAAAGTTTCCTTTGGAGCAGGCAGGTCTTAAAGTTACAAGCAAAGAACCCCAATGAGGTTTTTTAGAGAGAGGTTAATTCTGTTATGGTTGCTTTCTTAATGATCTGTTCAGCTCTTGTTGACTTTACAAGGCGTTGGGAAGAGAGATCAGTGTCAGAACTAATTTTACATCAGCAATACAAAAGCCTGCACAGCTTAACTTACCTGCTTCCAAAGAACTAGGCTTGGTAAAGGATGCCTAACCAAACTGCGTATGAAGAACCAGTATACAATTTCTTCTTATCTAAGAGCAAGACAGCCAGCTGCACTTTGAGAAGCACAGGAAAATAATTCTACCAAAACAAAGGAGGCAATCACCCTTTTAAGGCTTTGGATTTTCCACATTATTTGGTTTTGGAATGGAATATTCCTCAAATATATACTGGGTATAGAGTGTTTGCCCAAAATTTGTCACATGTGCGACTACACGGTTTTTGTAGCAAAAATCTCACATCCTACATTTAGACCCATAAAATAAACAAGAAGGGCATAGGGAGAAAATGAAAAGGTAGGGAAGAATTACAACAAGAAGTTTACATGGCAGCTCAGTTTTCTCAGTATGCCATATCTTGATAAGTTTGTTTTCCTTGCTATTTGCTGACAGATTTTTTTGCTGCTGAGAAGCTGATTTCATAAGTTAGTATAATGCATACAGGGCTTTATTTTGTACTTGGCATACACAGTTGATCGTTTCTCTGGAGAAAGAAACAGGGACAAGCTGACAACATATCCTTTCCAGTACTGTGAAAATCTCTTCATTTTCTACTGTAACAAACTTTGCAATCTAAGGTGAACAGGAGATCCTAAGCCTTTGCACACGATCTCATGGCTTATTGGACAAAGAACCTTAAATAAAACCACAAACTAAAACAAAACCCCCCCAAAAACCCCAAAAGCAAGAGCTCTGGTTTTCCCACAATCCTGGCAGTACAGGAGGACAAAGGGCACTCTATGCCAAAGAAGTAGGTTTCTTGGTTGCCGTCCCAGATGTCTGCAACTGTGTCCCCACGGCAGGGATTAATGTGCAAGGGACTGCCTGCCCCTCCTGCTACAGGCAGGGGGATCTAAAAGGATTTTATAAAATATGTTCCCTGGCTGGGGCTTTCCCCCACTGAACAGTTTCGCCTGAGTTTCTTAAACATCTTGTACGAGTGCTGGGGGGTGCTCGGCTGCTGGCAGGGGAGACAAGGCAGGAGTATTTGAAAATCTGTGTGGGTAGCATTCCTAGTTCCTCTGGGCACACTTAAAAGTAGGGCTGTGTGTTTTTCTCTTTAAAAGACAAGAAATTAAATTAAAGTATTAAAATGTAGACATATAAAAATCAAATAAGTGTTAGGGTGCTTTTTACATCTTGCACTCTTTGACAGGCAATTGTCAGCAGCCCTTCAGAAAACTGTAAGTCAAAAACTCAACTTGTAAAATATTACCTAAATAATTGCTTAATTCAGACTTTTTCCTGCAGTGTTAACTCCCTTTATAGACACACTTTTGCTAAGGACAAGAGTGGTGGAAGATTGAATACAGCCTGTGAAGCATGTGAAAAAAAAAAGGAAAACAGTGAGAGATGTTGGAAAAACTGACAGCTCCCTACATACATACAATTAACACTTGTTTCAAACCAGGGACAAAGTCTCGTAGTCAGGATGTATGATGTAGAATGCACTTCTAATATACAAAATGCTACAGGTACTGTATGTAAGAAAATTAATGAAATGTAGCAGATTTTGTTTGCATCACTTAACCATGTACAGTACATATAGTCAATATATTATGAATTTGTGAAGTTCACTACTATTAATTCCAGACTCCTGAAGTACTTTAAAGTTGCGAAAGCTACAGAATGTGTATGGAATCATGTTTTAAATATAAAAGGTTCCACGAGTAAATAGAAAGTTGTAACATAGGATACCTTATTTTTTCAGAAACAAATATTGTTCCTGAAAATACTTTCATCCTCATGAGCGAAACGGTCTCCAGTTCATGCAATTATTTAACCACCCTGAACTCCTTATAAACCTACAGAAAAACTAAATCAGAGCTAGACATCTTTGGCATTTTAAGTACCATGAAAGCCACTGTGCTGGCTGGAGAGCTGGACTCCCACACACTGGCTTCTCAGCCATGCTTCCCCTGGGCTGGGAATGCCACTGCTGAGATGTTAGCAGTGCTGGTTCTACAGCTGTTACCTGGTTCAGATAAAGGGACTGGTTAATTGAAACTATCCAAACAGGAGCTCTTAAAATACACTGTACCAAGTCCATGTGAGGAGCTGTGCAGGACAGTGACCTGCAGCAAAGGAACGGTGCTGTTTGCCTCGGAGCTGGCACAGCTGGAATAGGAGAAGACAGGTGTTCATATCCTTGGCTAGCTTTTGTAGTGACTTCTTTCATATAGATCCCCCAAATCAAACTCCCTCTGCCCTGCACTTTTACTGAACTAAACCACCAAGTTCTTGTTTCCATAAATTTACTCAATCTAAAAGTTAAAGTCATACTTTCAAGCATTTCACTGTAGCAGTAAAACTAGAATTATATTTAAAAGGAATACCTCTAAATTAAGATTTTTACTGACCTCTGTAAATTCAGAAAGCCCAGAAAGGAACAAAGTGGCATTAAAACCCACAAAAGCACATCTATTATGATGCTTATGTTTGGGTTTTTTTTCCCAAACCCTCTACTGAGTATCTTATTTATACTTTAAATCTGCTAAGATGAATTCTGCCCATCTGTATTTCCTTTGTGGAAAATTGCACCTATAAACACTTAGTCAAACCGGGCTAAGTACTTGCCCAAAGGCAAAATCTACCCTGATACATACTCTGTCTAACCTGCTCAAGTTGTTGAATTATACAAGGACATTAAACCCGGACAAATTCCCATCCCCTTGCGCCTGGAAGAAGCAGGAGATTTATGAGGGGGCATGTTCATAGCACAATTATAGCCCAACAGGTTATAGGTAAATGCCATGCTGGCTGCTGGAGAGACCAGCAGAGTTCCACATGGATGTAACCGTCCCCTTGGCCAGACTCACTGGACCCACTGCCAGGAGTGGAGCCCTTGTATCTTAATTTCTCTTCACAAACAGGGAATGAAGGACTCTGGCAAGGTAACTTCGTGCTGCAGTTTGAGGTATGTGTGTGCATGTTTTCTTTCTGTTGCTCTCCACAAAGGGACTCATGAGATAGGTCATGTTGTATCCTACTTTAGCCACATCCTGAAAAGTAACAGCACTCAGCTCTCCTTGTTCTTACAGTTTGGGTGAAGGAGATCTGGGTGTGCTCTTCTGCCCACTAGAGAAATGGTTTTCCTTGGTTTGCAGTCGTTTGCTCTGCCATTTCTTGTAGTTTCTGCCCAAATGGATAGACCCTTTCCTGAGCTATTTATAGAGATGTAAGTTGAAAAAGGGGAAGGAAAAGAATGGAGGAGGGGGAGGTGTTTGTAGCATGCTGCTGAGGATTAGAGAGCTCACCTCCCAGCTTCTAAGGTTTCAGCCTTAATCTTCCAACACATGCAAAGCCTTTCAATTTCACTTCGAGGTCATTACCCATGTACAAAACAGCCTAACTGCTGTGTGACAAGCATGGGCACAAAACTCAGTACAGGAAGCTTTTCAATTAGGAGTATAAATTGTCCTGGGAAAGACACATGAAGTTTTAGGTAAAAATACCTACTTCTAAAATCTGTACATTAAATTTTAAATCAAGCGGATTTCAAGTTTGTGAGTTGTAATAGACATTTATCTCCTAATTTATCATCTGATGCTAGATACCATTTACCAGTAACTGCTGATTGAAAGAAGAAAAGTAAAGCCCAAAAAATTCTAAAGGGTAAGCATGTCACGGTATCTAATAATATGTAAAGAAAACGTGACTAGAAAACATCCAGTACTTCAGTGGGTCTTGCTGGTCTTGCAATACATCTTGTGCCTTTGTGATTATGTCCAGTATTAGAAGATCGGCTTTCTTGGCGGAGCTTTTCACACAGCTAGCTTTCTTCAGCATTCGGGAAGATCACCTGATAGGATCAGCCTAAGCTGACCTGTAAAGTCAAGCCCCCATTGAAGTTGGGAATTTCCATGTGACATACCAGCTCCACGAGAGCGCTGCACTGCAGTGGCTGTCACACCCATCCAGACTGACTGAATTGGTTCTCAGAAAAAACAGCCATCATAAAGATAGACATCATTTGGAAAAATTTTGCTTCCTTTAATAGTGAATTATCGATGAGCTTCAGTGCTGCTCTGTAGTGGACAGAGAGCAAGTGGGAGGAAAATAGAGTTGCTGGCAAGGTCAGCTTGAAGTATCTGAGACCTGATATACATCACAGGCACTGATCAAGTGCCGCTTTCCAGAAAATGAATATCCTCACAAGCTCAGGTTTCCAAGAAGGATAAGCATCACTTCTTACTTTGCATTATACGTGCGTTGTTAGGAATAACAATTTGAAGAGATGACAATTTCTTACAAGTAAACATAATAAATACATTTGTTTTACAGGAGAAGTTAGAAGCAGCACTGGTGGCACTTGCAGCTGATTTAAGTTTCAGTACACACCACCTTAAAAACAGACAAAATGTGAATCTTCTGTACTCAAACGCCTCCCCAAAAAACACCAACTAAGGGAGAAAAACCAAGTAGCAGACACAGAATGACTGTTTGCCAGTGAAATGCATTGTCTGAAAGAGTGGCAAAGGTAATAATGGTAAATCTAGTTATTTAATATCATAGAGCACTAAGAAGCTTTCCCCTGGAAAACTAACTATAGCAAGAAATACACGCCTCTGTTTAAGTCTGTGTGATCTATAAATGTGTTGTGGGAGTAAATGTGTGACAGCTGTGAAAGTTAGGTAAGCAAGTAAAATAAAAGAATTGCAAGTATCACTGATTTTAAAGAAAATCCATCTATTTCAAATGATGTCTTTTATGAAGGTTGTAAGAAAGAAACCAGGAGGTGATGTCTGAAGATGTCCTCTGGTACTTTCCCCACCTAGGTATAAACAGTGTGTTATTTGAGGGCTCTAATTCAAATCGGAAGCTTCCTTCATTCTGACTGTGCATGTTTCTCCTCCCTGATTTAAACTCAGTTACCTGCACTATTAATCTGAGGAGCTGATCAACTGTATATCAATCAAAATATATCCTAAACTGGCTTATGGAGTCAAATGTGTGATCATTTCAAGTAACAAATTCTCAAACCCCATCTAATTCTGGATTAATGAATGAGGTGTCACAGGTATTTAATGATCTCACTTTGCTTTCTACTTTGTTATTTAGTTTGGTGTTCTTAATTTACGTTGAATCATTATTTGAATTATATTGTATTCTCTTTGATTCAACAACCACCTTATTGCATCCAATGAAAGCCTCTGAGGATTACACTTACAACAGCGTCTTATCAACGCTGTTCATATTTGGAGGTGGAACAGTGGAGGGATGCCTTTGTAAAAGAAGTAAGAACACATGAAACCCCAAATTTTCTGAAGACTAGGGGACTAGTATGGGTTTCTCGTTTTCAGCTGATCAGGATGTTCCTTATCCTATTGAGCGCTCAGGAGTTGTTAGGTTTATTAAGTGCTTGCAGATTGCATGACAAACTTCAGCAAGACCTGAGGTTTAACAAGCCAGAATATTGAAATACTCACACTCCTTTAAACTCAGGAAAACACATCTGGGGAAAAAATGGGACAGTGCTGTCTTGTTTCCCGTCTACACCTGTCCTAATGACATTGCTCTCTGTCTTGGCTTTACACTTTGTACCTTTCCATCAAAACACTTTCTGATCTGAATTGTGATGTCTCCCAAAGGTGTCTGGCAAACAGAAGAAAATGACTTCCTAATAGATGACAAAGAAATTATTTTGTGAAAAAAAATATTAAATGTAGTCCTGAGGGGACATTTTAGTTGCACCACATTTGAAATAAAATTATGCTGCAAGTTTAGTAAATGTAAAAGGGAAAAAATGGTTCTTTTTCTACAGGGTAGGTTATGAGGGATATTATTTAGTTTTTCTTTAAGTCATTGTAAGCAAAATAACTCTCATCTAGCCTTTTGTCTTTCAAGGGTTTTTGCTGATACTATTAAAATGCAGGCTTACAAAGTCTTCAGCAGCAAGGAAGAAATAACTGCATTAAACCCAAAAGGTTTTCATTTCAGTTTTCACTGAAATGGAGAGCTATTTGTATTTTGCAGAACAATAAAGCTAAATGCTACCTTCTCTGTTGCCTTGCACAAACTGCCAGTTTTAAAGACAAGTTTCAAATGTGTTTCGGCATCAAGAAATCACAAGCTGTATCTCAGCTTTCAAAGGAGAGCGTGAAGATCCTGGGATGCTTTTGACACATATCAAAAAAAAAAAAATCTTAGAGAGAATATGTAACTAAATTTCTGCCAGAAAAAAAGAGCCCTGGAAATGGAAAAGAATGCTGTAGAACTAGAGATGTAATGTACTTTATCCTCTGGTTCTGGGGAAGGACTGATTGAGCACTACCTTCTCATGATTCTGAATCATCAAGCTTCCAGGTAAAGCCAATATCTCCAGTGTTCAAACAGGAAAAATTTCCAAGGATGCTTTTAAGAGTGAATCTAGATTCTTCTAACACATTTTTTCAGTGGAAGTACCTAATTTTTGGGAGAAGATTTGGATTTCTTAGGTAACTCACATAAATAAGCTGTCTACTATTTGGAGAGTGATGATTGCTGCTGGCTGGAAGACATCTCTCATTTTCACTTACAGTAGAAGCAGGAAGTGGGAAGAAGAAAGGAACCTATAAAGACTTCACTAATCTGAACAGGTTTCAGATACGCTTGTTTTCTAAGTCTTTGATTTTTCTTTTTCTTCCATTAAATTGTAAATACGGAGTTTTTGTCTGGCATCATGCATAGCCTTCTGTCAGTATTAAAAGATAAATCTTGGGAAGAAGTCAAGTCAAGGTAAGAGGGTACTCCTCGGTAAAAAGGGCTGATTTTAAGATTTGAATACACAGTACACTCTCTGGTGTAACAGCAAAGCAACACTGAAATGCCACCCTAGGAAGGCACACAATGCTAACAGCTGAGAGGACAAATGCAGCTGCTCCTAAAAAATATTCCATTGCATGGGATATTTTTCATATCACACAAGCATCTGGGTTTGGGGAGGAGAATAATTTTGAGTAGCCAGTCATAATGCAGATTGTTTAAACTACTTGGTACATAGAGATACTTAAATAAGAATTTGACAAGCATATAAATATAAAAACAGACTTCATGGTTTTTTCCTATGTTTTTGCATGGACTCTTGACAAACTCTGAAAAAAAAATAAACCATGTGCACAGTAGAACATGGTTCTGACACAAATACCAACTCCTACCAAATCAGAACTCGCACAACCTCACAGCTAATCTTTTAAACTGCAGCAGAAGTAACTTGGCTGGCTGCAGCCAGAAATGGGAGAGAAAGCGGGTGTGGACAGTAATATTCAGAACTGCCTTACCAAGAGATGAGCCAATTCCCTGACAAGGAAATCACTCTCGAAAAGTTTGCCAACCATTTATTCCTTGCCAATTTGAAGGCACTTTGCTTTTTTTGGAACAGTTTTATCCATGCTTACAGCAAAATGCAAGAAACAAAGTATTGTTTCACTTTTAGTTGGATGCGAAAATGCAAGTGTAATATAGGGAAATAAGGAAACAGAATCTGATGTCTGTTTTCCAAAGTGTCACTTAAGAACACAAAGCAACAATTAAGGAGGGAAATATCTTCTTCTGCTAACTGGTCCTTAACATTTTTTTCTTCCTTATCTTAAATCCTTGAGGGCAAAACCCTGTATTTCAAATGCTAATTCATGTTTTGGACCTCAGTCATGTTTAAAGAAGACTGGGCAAGGAGGGGAAAGGAAATGACAGTTTATTTTCAAGCTTAATAAAGAAGAAAACGGGGAGTATGGAAGTCCTTTTATGTCTCCTCCTCCAAAACAATTCTAAATTTACCTCTTTTAAAACCCTAAATGAACCCTAATGAACTCCAAGGACACCTCTTTTTAAAATTGTATGGAACCCAAATAACAGAGCGCTGTCTGCTGGCACAGGATAAGAGGGTGCACAAGCTAATTAGCTCCCTTTCTCCATCAGCCCCAACAGTGGGTATCCTAGAGTTTAATCCACACATAGCTGGAATTTTAAAGCCCAGACTCTTAAACCCATTACACCATGGAAACACCCAGACCGACCCTTTCCTCAGAATAAAAATGCTAATGACTGTGCTGCGTGGTAATGCCCTAATGATACAAAATGGCTGTAAACTGCATCAGTTATTGTCGCATAGAGGAAATAACAACAGCTGCAGACTTTTTATCATGTGTGTAAGTCAGTCCCCCTGTTAGGTTGCTGTACCACATGGCCTTCGCTGGCTGCACAGCATCATGGACGGCGACTACTGACTAGGATGCTGTAGGAGGTTCTTTGAGAACTAGGGGAAGGATGGTCTGGTTGTGGCTCCTTATGCTTGGGTTTAGGATATTTTTTTAAAACTTGGTCACCCTGCTTCTAATTTCCATTTCTTGCTGTGTTTGGTTTTCAAATGATGACATGGAATATGAACTGTTGCTTGCTTCATTTCCATATCCATCCTCCTTAGGGAGGAAAAAAAATCAAAATCTCTCCAAACAGTGATGAAGACAATCTTAATTTTTTTATTCTCTAATTACACATCTTTGTTTACAAATTTCTACCACAGAGGGTTTGAATTCCTTCAGTATGGGAGAGTTGACCTTTACCACTTTATCACAGTCAGTTTTGACCGAGGAAAAGGAAATGCAGTGCAGTTTAAAAGTCATTACCTAGATGAACTCAATATTTAAAATGATCACTCGGTTGCTGTTAGACTGACATCAAGTCAGAGTACTTTCAGTAGTAATACCAATATAATGTTAATTGTCATTTCTTGAAGATATAAAGAATTCTACTTAGCCTCCTAAATCTGTTAACTAGTCCTCAAAAACTAAAAGCGGCTTTTGCTGTTAGTTAGGTAGATTAGAAGCCCCACAGAAGTCATAAGTATTCTCTTCATTTCATATGGTACTCTACTTGTCAGCTGTGCAGCTGTCCCGTGGGACAGATGCAGTCACTCAGATATTGTGGCCCGTGTACTTAGCATGTGATAAGGCAAGCCATGGAGGGTGTATGCAGATAATGGATTTACAAGCTCCACTGTTGCCAGGCGCTCACAAATTGGCTGATAAATTTGATGTGCTCAAAGTCTGAAGTGTGGCATTTATAATGTGACAGAGCTGCAAGTCCCAGGGTGTTTCTTCTCTGTTACAGCTGGGATATCCTCCTTGTACCTTTCCACCACTGCCTCACAAGGCAGGCTCATCCCAGCAGCTCTCTGGCTGGAACAACCAGTGCTACACTTAGTTCCATCCTCATCATTTCCCCCCCTTCTCCGTTACCTTCTTTAGCTACAAATCAAGCTGCACTTGAGACATATTACTTTATCATTGAATACAGACTCCAGACTCAGTTTGTATGAGGCTTATTAATGCCTCAGCTTCTAAATCAGTTTTACAGGCAGTGATTAACAACACTCTCATATAGCATGGCATGAAAGCGTCAGGAAAAATTATGAGGTTATTCTATTTATTTATACTTGAATTTTGCTTAAATCAGGGAATAAACCAGCCCTTTATATTTGCCTTACTTTGGAGTTTACTCATACCTAAAGAAAATACTATTGCAGGTTTTTTCCCAACTTTTGATTGAGTCAGAGGTTCAAATTTAGTGTTTGCATATGATTAACCTTTTTCTTCAATAAAGTCAAGAGATGCTATAAAGTTAAATGAATGTAAAATTGAGTGCCTGATGAACAACAGGAGTGTGCTCTTTTTCACAAGTCAGACTGCTTGTAATAAAGATACAATGATCAGTCTTGAAAAATCAAAGGTTCTTCCTCAAGATGAAAGGGATCAACAGCAAGGGCAACATGCAGGTTTTGGTAAGCAGGTATCTGTATCTATGCAAATGAATTGGTGGACTCTTACTTCAATTCCTGGAAGGTTTTTTCCCTAATCAATTCCACCATGTGCAAAAGGCTTCAGTGTCTCTTCTTGAGTTTCTGTGCAAGTAGGGTCTATTTTTTCTGTTCTATATGCAGTTTCTCAGCATGTTTTCTCATAGCTTGTTAATTCTGTGTCAGCTGGCAAACCCCTGCCTTCCTGCTCTGGTTCTGGATGGCAGGGCTGCTGAATTCCATTCCCTCTTCACTCTGATGGAGCTGGAGAGATCTTGTGGGTGCTGTAGCACTGGATGTTGTGTCATCAGGTATTTGTGCTGAGTTGATCCCTGTCTGCTGAAAAATGTTATCTTCCAGTTTGTGTGTGTCTTTGCAGTACTCTTTCTCATGCAGTATTCAGAGAAACTAACAAACACCAATGGACAATGAGACAGGGGTTTATTTTCGCTACTGTCAACAAAGAAGAGTCATTCGTTGCTCTCTCTAGGGTCCTTTGTGTATGTTCTGCAATCAGTGTATGCCCATATCAAGGTCTATATCCTGATATGGTGGCCACGATGATTACAAATGCTTAGAAGAGTTAGGTGTCTTTCTGTGTTGACTTCAGATTACAGGGGGAACAAAGCCTCTGAAGGAAATGAAAAACATATTCTAGCTTCTGTCTATCCCTCCATCACTGGATTCTTGTAGAGGTATAGATACTGGAACCTACTAAATACAGTCCTCATGTTTATGCTTACCTTAGCGCTACCTAGTCTCTTTGTAAGCATAAGTTGCCATGACTGTGCAATGTTATACACCCTCTTACTCCATAAAAGTGGGATTTGACCCCATGGAAAATACACTGACAAATCAAAATGTGTAATCGGTTTAAAGTTCAAGGGTGCAGCCAAATCCTGAGCCAGTGTAATTTGACCTAGATTCACTGAAGCAAGAAGAGCTGCAGTGAACTACATAAACAGAAGAACCAACCCACTGTGGTTGCCCTCACACAGTGAGGATGCTGAGGAAATACTTAATGCTTTATGATGGCAGTGGTTTGCTGCTTCAGCAAAATGTAGTTTCAAAACAAACAAAGAAAAAAGTTTTCTTATGAAACTTTCTACAAATAATAGCGATTGTTGAACACCCAGGATGCTGAAAAAACTCTCAGTTGAGTTTAAAGGACACTAGCAATGTACACCTGCTTATTTCTATTTCTGTACTAGAGAAGGGGATGCTTAGTCAATGTTCCCACCACTTGGGCCAAAAATCTTTGTCCTACATTTGCTGCTGATAACTTTGGTAGTATACTCTGATGTCCCCATGACCCTGCCCCCAAGCTCCAGGGCCATCTAGAAATCGATGTGCTGTGACTTTTAACCCCGCATTAGCATCACTGCAACAGCTTTCATCAATAGCTCAGGTTTTCGTTTCAGTAACTATTATTCCAAGGACACTCTTTCCAACTTTTAGAGCCAAAGTAACCTTCAGCTTTTACACCACTTCAAGGATTTTTTCAGATTGGCAATTCTTTCTTCAGAATGCCTTTCTGTATGAGTAACAAAGCTTGGGAAACGTCAGCAACTTTTGAACACTAAGGTTGCTGGACATACAGAAGACCAAAACTTGCTAATCTAAACCCATGTGTAGCCCTGAATGGCGACTTCTGTTTATTGCTTCCAGCCATCTCAAGAAAAATGTCAAGATTAACTGAACAGCTCTAAGAACCAGAAAGAACAGGTTAAGGGTAGGTCTCAGCTATAATTTCCATTGGTACGAGGTTGCCAATGCCTATGTTAGCAACTAATGCTTCCTTGATTTGCACTAGAATAACTGACTTCATCTCAGTCCTGGAAGGAATCAAAATGAAATATTTTAACTAGTTCAGGGTATTTTAACTTTCTTTCCAGCTGCCTCAGTACTCATTAGCACCTGGGTATTATCTGTACCAATTACTGATAAATAATGCACATTACCTTCTGCAACACCAGGTATCTTTGTAACCTTCTTCTTCTGTCACAAGGAAGACATTGTCAGTGGCTGGTATTAACTTAGGCTTTGTGCAGCTATGGTAATTTAGTCATAGCTTGCGTGTTTTTATTCCAAATTGATAGGAAATAGGAATTTAATTATGTAATGGCGGGGTCACTCTAGGGGGGCCTTAGGCAGCATAAACTACTGCATCATTTCAAGTCTTTTCAATAGGGTCTTCTCATATCTATCATCCCAAGGCTGAGCTGGTGGCAAATAAAATACACAGGAGAAACAGATTTGGACTGACAGCAGGTGGAGTACAGGACTTTCAGAAAGAGGACTCAAGTTAATTCATGGAATGACTAAATGAATATTACTCATGTCTGAATTTATGGGGGAAGGGAGGGTCCAAACTTATTTTTATTCAAGGAAGGCAGAATTTACTGTATATAATGCAAAGACATTTTATGGAAAAAAGAAGTATTTTTGCTGTTAAATCATATAAAAGAAAAACTAAGCTCTGTTGTTAATCGTGTCTCAAGCTTCTGATACAATAAGCTTTGTCAAATTATTCATCCCAATGTGCCTCAAAATTTAAGGCAGCAAAATACTTCTTCGATACTGTCCTACTTTGTAAGGTTGGCATTACACTTAATGCATTGCTGTTTATAAACAGGATGAGCCCCTTTGGGAAAGTTACTATGACTGCAAAGACACAATGTGCCATGGAGAATCGGTCTTGCTCACTAAATAGGTGACTTCATTGTTCCACTTTAACTCTTTTAAATGCTGAACTGGAATCTAAAACTCCATTGTTCATTCATTACACGGGAAAAAAAAAAAAAAAAAAAGTGTTCCACTACAGATAGCATGGCTAGAGCAAGAGCTTCTGTTAAGATAACAAATTAACGGGAATAATCGGTTTATGTAACACGCTCAAACGCACCTCGGAGTAGAGCAGAGCGCACCTGCTCGGAGCGGGGCAGGGCGCAGGGGGCCCGGGGAGATGGATGCCCAGGGGCTGCGCGTCTCTTGCTCCCTCTCCCCATCCCTCCCTCCAGCCAGGACCGCGTTCCTCCACGTGCCTGTCGCCGCACGCCGCCCGGCTCCCCGCGCTGCGCGGGTGTCCCCGGGGCTCCCTCTGCCCCCATCCCTCCTCCCCCGCTCCCTAAGGTCCCTCTGTCCCTCCCTCCTTCCCTATAATGTCCAAGCTCCGCCACTCGACCCGACCCACGCGGGCGGCTCGGGTGCCTCGCGTGGGGGCTGGGGGGCATCTGAGGCCACGTCCCTCCTTTCCCCCCGAAAAATCACGCCGCGAAAGTGGCCCGTGGGAGCGGGGATAGCAGAGAGGGAGGAGGGCGGGCGGGCAGCGGGGGCTCTCCGCCGGCCCCGGAGGAGGGGGGGCAGGGAGCAGAGGGGCAGGGAGGCTCGGAGGCAGGCGGCCCCGGGAGGACGAGCGTGTGCGCGGGAAGGGGGTGCCGGGGGGACACTCACCATGGCGGCGGGGCGGCGGCGAGGCGCTGTCCAGGGTATCGCCGGCTCGGCGCGGCTCTGCGGGCGCGGCCCCCGCGCCCGCCCTATAAGGCACCGCCTCCTCCCGGCCCCGGCGCGCCCGCCCCCGCCGGTGAGGGCGGGCACGGGGCGGGAGGGACGGCCGGGGCTCCGCCGAGGGACGGGACGGCGAAAGAGAGGGATGGGGAGGCGGTGGGGAGCAGTAGCTGAGGAGGGGGAGAGGCTGAGTGGTGCTGTTCCATCGCCCACCCAGCTGTCACGGCAGATAGTGGCTGTTCGCCTTTGTTGGAATCTACCCTGTTGGGAAGGTTCAATTCACTGTCGGGCCACCCTGGGATGAGACAGGGTCACTGAATCTGTTGCATTCAACGTGGGTTTGGTCTATGGCCCAGCACTCGTATTTGCAAGCCGAACTTCTCAAACCTGAAGCCCTGAATCCTCCACACCCTGTGCCGAAGTGAGATCCACCACCTAATGGTTACTGGTTGGCCTCGATGATCTCAGAGATCTTTCCCAGTCTAAATGATTCTATGATTCTAACTGTGGCATCTCTAAGGAGATCTGTCTGTTAGGGAGGGATCGATAGGCAAATGTTTAGGTCAGCTAGGAAGGAAATAAAAACCACACAGCCCAGGAGCTACTGATCCCATCACAACTCAGCCACTGATACGCAACAGAAAAAGAGTCAGGGAAGGAAGTGGCTTTGTGCGTGATGTAACAAGCACAAAATCTCACACTTTCAAAACTCTTTTTTGTTCTAAGTGATAACGAAATCTTACAGCTCCTATTTAAACTATCAAAACAAATTGAAAATTTCCTGCTTCTTTACCCTTGCTTTTAATAAAGAAATACTTGGCATGTGAAATCAAAATAATATTTCTTAAAGCCTATTAATATTTTTCATTTTTATTTTATTTTCTAAAGGAAAACTTGTCAAGAAATTACATATCCATACATGCACTTCCATAGCTGCCCTCTCAATTCTGCATGTTCATAGTTTGGTTGAACAGAGCTCAGAGATATGATTCCTGGTTTCAGTGGGACAAACAGTAGAAATAAGTTAAGAGGACCATGTGTGGTGCAGGACTGGTATCATCTTCACAAACTAAAGTGTGTTTGATGTACAGACATGCTACATTTGTCCAAAATGTAGCACTGGTGTTCTGGACCTCGAGACTTCCTTCCTGATAGGCTTTTGTACTTCAGCCCTTGCTTTCTCTTTGTCCTAGACACAGACATCCACCAAAGGCAGTGAGGATGGTGATCTTCCTGGGGCTGCTGCCTGCCCAGAAATGATACTGCCAGGAGATTCACATGAAAGCGTGTCCTTATGTAATTTCTAACCCACTTTTACAGACACAAACTTGTTTGCTCAAGCTTCCAAATTACAGCACATTAGTCTACACTAACTGCCACAATTCCTGAGGTTGACCTGCCAGCCTTTCCCCTAATTCATATTTTCCACAGGTTACTCATTTAATTCTTTGTGTCATTACAAACCATCTTGAAATACTGAGGAGAAATACTTTCTGATATCTATTTTGTCCCCAGAGAAATTGTCCCCTAAGCAGAAGATTGTCTTCTTTGTCCAAGAGACTCAGCGCTCTTTAGGCGCTGTAGAGCAAGGAGCAGTTTGGAAGCTGACTGACAGGAATATAGTAGTGACCCAGAGCATTGTAATGCTTTGGCCTCACAATTTTTATTCCAATTTCTTTAAAGTCCAAAACAATCTGGGTTAGTGTGTCAAGCCAAATCTAGACCTAAGAATATGACAATACAAAGTATTTTTGTCTTTATTCTTGGGGTTTTTTTGGTTGTTTTTATTTTGTGGGTTTTTTTGTGTTTTTTTTTTTTTTTTTTTTTTTTTTTTTGTTTTTTTTTTTGTCTAAAAGAGAAAGGAAACATATATTCAAGTTTGGTAAAGATGTCACATTTCTAATTTCTTCAGTTCCTTGTTCCTAACACATTATATTCTTACTAATTAATAGTTTCCTTCCTTAACTAGTCTCCTTCTATAATAGCAACTTTCTTTTTAATA
Organism: Melanocharis versteri; assembly: GCA_013397845.1. Classification (NCBI taxonomy): domain Eukaryota; kingdom Metazoa; phylum Chordata; class Aves; order Passeriformes; family Melanocharitidae; genus Melanocharis; species Melanocharis versteri. Next base: position 751,318 of record VZTG01002536.1, on the reverse strand, counting down.
AAAAAATAGTATCTCCAGTGGAGAACAAATAGGATTCTGGTGGCATCTAAGAGAAGCTGTAATAGCATTATGGATATTTTTAACACCTATCTAATGGCCTGAATTTGGAGATTTAAGGGCTGTGGCAGGATTTGGATTCATCTGTTTTGTAGGGAGAGTGATGCAATGCATTTAGTTGGATCCCAGGCACCAAGCACAGCAGACCTCTGCCAGTCAGCTTTCAGTGGTTGTTGAACAGCATATTGTCCTGAGATAAAAGGCAGAAAAATAAGTTGACATATGGACGAATAGACTTGCTTAGTTCCAGCTGAAATTCCCTGAAAACAAGCAGAGTAAGAGGAGGCAATTTAAACAGCACTTCATTCCGGGGCAATGCTGTTACACAACCACCACTGTTCAAAGTGCAACGCCACAGGGAGTTAGCTTGAGCACTGCTGGTCTAGGGGTTGTTCTAGGTTGTACCTCATCACAAACTACCTAATTTACAGGATCACAGACTGGTTGAGGTGGGAAGGGACCTCTGGAGTTCATCTGGTCCAATCCACCTGCTCAGGCAGGGCCTCCCACAGTCAGCTGCCCAAGGCGGTGTCCAGCCAGGTTTTGGATATCTCTGCATCTTAGGAAAAGCGCCTTTGAGTTGCAATGACTTCAGAGCTGACAGGTCCCACTGGGCTTGCAGGTCAGTAGGAAACACGGTGGTCAAGGTGCCACTGATCAGTCAACTGCCAGCAACGCTCAGTTCCCAACAAGTTTCAATCAGCAGGATAAAGTTTTAGTTTGGGAAAGAAAAGTCTTTCTGTCTCCCATTACCATGTCACCTCTTAGCAGTCACTGCTCTTGACCATGACCTCTTCCAATGTTTGGAATTTAAACTCAGGACATGCCTGTTTCACAAAATTGTTCTGTCAGCAGCATCTATCTAACTCGCTGGCAAAATCTCTCATCTGTCTCTGAGCATCTAGCTCAGGTGAAAGAGGATATCTTTCTTCTGTTATCCATTCTTTTTCTATTTTTTTTGGCACAGGACAATGGTATGTATCTGCAGATTTCGATTTTGCTAGTGACACCTTGGGGAGTTACAAGGTCAGCGTGACAGAATTTTACAGAATCATAGAATGGTTTGGGTTGGAAGGGACATTAAAGATCATCTAGTTCCAAGCTCCCTGTCATAAGCAGGAGCACCTTTCTCTAGATCAGCTTGCTCAAGGCCCCATCCAACCTGGCCTTGGCCCCTGCCTGCAGTAGGGCATCCACAGCTTCTCTGGGCAATCTGTTTCAGTGCCTCACCACCATCACAGTAAAGAATTTCTTCTGTATATCTAACCTAAATTTCCCCTTCTTCAGTTAACTTCTGTTAATTTTTGTTAATTTTGCTAACTCAGGACTGTCAGTAATAAAGCTGCATGGATTAAAATCTGAGTAATCAGGCTACAGTGAAAATTAAGAAGTTTGTTCCCTTGTTTTTCTGTGGTATGGTTAGTTCTTTCTAAATGTCATTTTCAGCTTGGAAACTACAGCTGGTGTAATATGTCTGTAAAGCTAAAGCTTTATTAAATTGCCAGCTGCAAGCAAGTAAAATAAAAACTAAGTCAAAATAAATTTATGCAGGCGGAAGCACGGAATTGAGCAATTGTGGAGCTCTAAAGTTTTTGTGGTAAATATTTTGTTTTAGCACCCTCTCTCGGACACAAACCAGCACTGCTGGTGCTTACTCTTAAAAGGCTTGGCTAAAGCTGGGAAGCATTCGCAACAGGAAGAGTCCTTGGCTGCAGGCTCAGCTACAGTTTAGTTATACAGCTTGGTGTTCTATAAATTAACGTAAACAATATTCTCATCCCTCTTAGGCTTATCATCTTCATACAAATAGTCTGTGTTGTTCATTTAAGTCAGCCAAGAACTGGGAAAGGACTGATGGCTCCAAAGCGAATACTGAAGGTGAGTTGTTACAAAAGACCGTAGTTCCTTGTTTGTTCCTCGCTGTCTGCACGTCTCCTGTAAGGAACCCGCTGGCGTTAACTGCTGTGAATTGTGGATGAACCTGAATGTTCTCTCTTACAGCCGCTAGTATTTGGCGTTAGGGAAGAACGTGGAGATCCCGGTTTGGGACCATAGTCTTGCTGCGCTGTCCTACACCGAAGAGCTCACACTGTGATGAGTAACAGTGTAACGCAGAGGGAAAGGGGTGGGAGGAAGCTGTTTCTCTGGATTCCCACTCCAGGAAAGAGAAGTGTATTAATGTCGAAAGAAAAGTCAGCAGTGGGAAGGTTGAAGAGTATATTCTGAATGACAGAAAGGGCTACAATTTGCACCTTCTGCACGAGCTGTCACTACCTGCCCAGCTTCTGGGGTACAACTGATAGGCAGTCAAGCTCCTATACATTATTTTGGCTACAGTAGTTGGTATGGTTGCCAGTTACCTTCAGAGATCTTGCACGTGCCAAGGATTAAGAAATTAGGACACTGTAGAACAAAAACTGCCTGGATTACTTTAACTTGCTCTTCCTGCCATATTCATTTTACTAAGCCTTATTTGCAATAATAGCCTTTGGCAAGAGTCCCACTTCATCAGTGCGGGGTGTGGATGATAATAAACAAACAGGAGGCTGTGAATGATGTAAGGGTCTGGAAAAGGAGAAAAAAAAATGAAGTGGCTGAAATTCCTTTTCAGGACCAGAATACATGCCTTATATAACATAATTTCTATGATGTTTACATATCATTTTTTTACAGCTAGTCAATGTTTTCATTCTTCCTTCTGCTGTCTCCCTCTAGGTAACCAAATGTGGATTTGTAGAAGAGCTGAGCACTTACAGCAGTACCTGACATCACGTACAAATAAAGGGAGGCATGAGATTTTTCCCACATGCCAGCTCAAAAGGAGGCCAGAGGGGACAACCAAAAATCAGTTGATACTTCAAATGTGTCTGTCTGCCTCAGCCCTCTCCCAGGTGAAGGAGGGATAAGAAGATTCCTCCCCTTGTCTTGCTATGCAAACACAAACACTGGTTAACTGGCTGCTGTGAAACAACTGGTTGGCCCAGATTCATCAGCTCTCACACCCTGAAAATAAGGTTCGTGCCCTCAGCATCTTGCACCCCTCTTCCCTGAGCTAAAGAATCTTTGGCTCTCTTATTCACAGCATTGTGAGGTCCTTGCTGCTTTGATGAAACGTGTCAAACGCTGCTGCTGTGAGCCAGCCTGTGGTCCGGCGCTCTGCTGGGCAGAGGCCTCCTCACCAGTCTGGTGCTGTAGTCCTTCTGCTGCCTGGTGGCCTAAGCACCCTCTTTTCCCCAACCCCAAAACATGTCTCAGTGTGTTCGTGGTTGTATATGCTGAAAGAAGACATGAGAAGATTGATCAGCGTTAAGCACCATAGGAAAAAGTGTTAAATGTAGAATATTGATAGCATGCAGTGAGCATGTAAAAAGAGGATGAATAAAAGGTCATAATGGCATGAGTGGGTTATTCCATCCTCCTCAGGGAGTGGATGAGCTATATCCAATTCTGTGACTCCACATCACACATATACACTTAAGGACCTGGATATACCAAGATTAGATTTGTACACGTAACCTTAAATCTGAACTTCAGTGAATAGAAAACCTCATGTGTCTAACAGTAGTTCTGCTTTCTTCTGTGTGATTTTATGAGGATTTGAAAAATAACAATGCCCACATTGCAGCTCACCTATCCCAAGTGCATCATCATTGACATGCTATAGATTTTTGGCAAATTAGCACACGAAATGATATCTAGTGGGATAGATTTGTATTTATTCGTGTCATTTCACTTTCATCTGAAGAAAAGTCTTAGGTAAAATACATATAATATGTTTGGGGTTTTTCCATTCAGATGGAGATCTGCATATGTCTCAACTGACACAAAGTGGCTCAAAAGAAAGGGTTTATTTCATGTATTGGGAAAAATAGAATAACAAAGATTGTGTTGGCCAAATGGTTGGAGGAGGCAGAGTTTCCTCAGGGCTTGGTTATAGTGTAACACCCCCAGTTATCCCTCACCTACACATCTATCTCCTATTTAAGTGCCCCAGCCACTATGCCAGAAAGTCCTTTCTATGTCAGTCCTGAGGACAATTTCAGTAGCTCACCCATACTGGAATTCAGCAGTCTCAGGCAAGAGATTAGAGGGAAAGTCTGGAGCAAGGAAGACTTACCTTCAGTGGAGCAGGACCAGGTTAGAGGACACTTAAAATGGAAATATCTTAAGTTCACAGGGTCTGAGAGGTTGTGTCCTTGACTGCTGAGGGAGCTGGCTGATGTCATTGCGAGGCCACTCTCAATTAGCTCTGAAATATGGTGTTGACTGGGAGAGGTTCCTGGAGACGGGATGAGACCGAGCATCTCTTCTATTTTCCAGAGGAGTGAGAAGGAAGGTCTGGAGAGCTACAGGCCAGTGAGCCTCATCTCAGTCCCTGGAAAGGTCATAGAGAAAATCCTCCTGGACTTCATGTGCTCCCTGAAAACATGAAGGTCAAGGTAATTGTGACTAGTCAACACAGATTTGTGGGCAGGAAATCATGCCTAGCTCACCTGATGGCCTTCTACAACAAGGCGACTAGCCTGGTGAATGAACTAGAGAAAGGGACACTTAAACAAGTAAAATTAGGGTTTTCCAAACTGAACATACATTGATTAGTAGGTGTTCAATCTGTACAGAACATATGAGAACTCTAATTGCTACTAGTTTTCATTTTTTACTTCCTAGTCCATTGGAATCATAGAATATGCTGAGTTGGAAGGGACCCATCAGGACCATCGAGTCCAACTCCTGGACATAGGACACCCCAAGAATCACTGTGTGCCTGAAATTCCATATTGCCTTGAACAGTACTTTATATGTTTGATCATGTATGTATGATCCATGTGTACATATATATATATTTAAATATGTATATCCATGTATATCCAAGGCCTATATACATGGATCACATATATTTATTGCTCCAAAATTACTTGATTCCAAGATTAATTCTTTCTTCAGTTCCAAATGCTGTGTGGTTCTGCAATGCTTGGGGATGTGACATGAATTAATAAAATACTATTATTATTATTATTATTATTCCAGTTTGGAACCATAGGATGACATATTTGGAATATTTTAATAGCCCTAAAATGTGACAGCTATTTTACAGAAAAGAGAAGGTAGCAGTTCCATATCCAGAGAACTTAGTCTAACTGCAGATGATGAGCAAAAAATCAGAGAAACAGAACAGTGCAGCTAGGAGGAAGCTTATTTTTCAAAAGTTAATATGGTAGCAACTGTTACTACTTTGCTTTGTTTGCTATACAAAAGGAACCTTGCTTAAGTATATGTAACAACTGCTGAGGCGAGAATTATAATAACATTTAAAGATCGGGAGACGTGTCAAAGTAAAAACTTGGAAAATAACAGAAAACATGTTTCAAACTAAATGATACTTGCAAAAGACATGCTAAGTGGTTTAATACTCCAGGCAGAGTATTAAACAGGGCTTAGAATGTTGGAAAAAGAGGGCCAGGATAGGGAAGAGAAAACTCTATTTTGATTTGTGAAGGGACAGCAAATTTAAGGATGTGGATGGGGAACTGCACGTGCAGGTAATTTTGGTTTACAAATAGCTTGAAAGGAGGAGGCATGTGACATGCTCAGAGTTGAGGAAAACAAAGATTTTTTAGCTTCACTTAAACAGGGAGATTTTTAAATACTGCAAAAAAGAAACAAAGAGCTGCACTGGTGGCACGCCCATGGGAAACTAAGCTTCTATAGTACTGGGTTTACACACATTTCCAGTAGTTTTAGAAACATTAACCAGTATCTTTTCTACTACAAAGGACAATTATAACTTTATTCCAGTGCTAACAGCAAAGTCCATACCACAATCAAGATGATCTCAAAATTCTGGGAGATACTATTTCCTCAGATTTCTTTTAAGTGGGAAGGGCCAGCTTTGATGTGCCACCATCACGTCAACAGAGGGCAAGAGCCAAGGCCAGGTGGAGTTCGAACCACGTCGGGGTGGCACAGGTGTAGAATCGCTTCCTCGGCTAAGGCCTGGATATTCCTGCTGTCCCTGTATGATCCCACTGAGGGGACGGAAGGGCAGGAATGGCAAGAGGGAGAAAGAGGGTCAAGAAATCAGTTTGCCCCATCCCTAAATCTAAGTCACAGAGTGATGGAATCACAGAATGGTTGGGGTTGTGAGGGACCTTAAAGATCATCCAGTTACAATCCCGCTGCTCTGGGCAGGGACACCTTCCCCCAGACCAGGCCGCTCAGAGCCCGGTACAGCCTGTCCTTGAATCCCCTCTCCGTGTGTCCTACGGGCGTTCTGCCCTACTCAGCGATCCAGCCGCCGCCGCCGCCTCCGGGTTTTACCACACCAGCCGCTCCCCTACCCTCACACAGCCCTCACCGCCCCCCGCCATCACCACCGTGCCGCAGGGCACATCGGGACTTGTAGTCCTCGCTGGCGGAAAGCGCCCTTCCGTTCCGGCCGGCTGCGGAGGAAGGCGAACTACAACTCCCAGCATGTCCCGCGCACCTCCCCGCCCCAGCACGGCGCTGCGGGAGCTCCGCCCCGCCTGGCCGCCGGGTC
>VZTG01002536.1:681474-744473 GCA_013397845.1 Melanocharis versteri | reverse complement strand
GGTGCTCCCCGCCCGGCCTCGCACCGCCGCGCCGGGCTCGCAATCTGTGGCAGTTCCTCTTGGCTCCGATTGACTGAGGGAAGGAAAAGGGCACCGTGCCCCGGCGTGTGGAGGAGCGTGTGTGGTGCGCAGCGCCCTCTTCTCTTTGTTCCCGAGTCGTTTCCAGCCTTGATGTGCTCCCCGAGCCTTACTTCGGTGTTTAATTCGGTGTTTCCTCTGAAACCGAGGGCTTGCTTTGGTGATGGGGCTCCTGAACAATCACCCTGTGCGGCTTTTACATGCACGGGTCTCAAACGCCAGTGAGTGCAGGAAGTAAACTTGGGACTGGCAGCCCTCAGCTTCTGACATCTGTGTGCTAGAATTGATTGAAGACAGCTCTTAGGAGGTTCCTTCTTACGTGGATCGAGAGGAGGAGGCTCAGGGCAGACCTCATTGCCCACTACAACCCCCTGCCATGAGGCTGTAGTGGGGTCCATCAGCTGTGCCTGCAGTGAGAGGCCCAGGAGAAATGGCCTTAAACCGAGACAGGGGGAATTCAGATTAGATATTAGAAAATATTTTTTCACTGTTAGGGTGGTCGGGCATTGGAATAGATTGCCCAGGGAGGTGGTGGAGTCACCATCCCTGCAGGTGTNCCCGCCATCACCACCGTGCCGCAGGGCACATCGGGACTTGTAGTCCTCGCTGGCGGAAAGCGCCCTTCCGGTCCGGCCGGCTGCGGAGGAAGGCGAACTACAACTCCCAGCATGTCCCGCGCACCTCCCCGCCCCAGCACGGCGCTGCGGGAGCTCCGCCCCGCCTGGCCGACGGGTCGATCGGCGGAGGGAGGAGGAGCAGGAGCGGGGCCGCCGCGGCCGCCGGCCCGGCCCGGGTCCTCTCGGCTGCCCCCGGCCGCGCCATGTGGCAGAGCATCGGGCTGACCCTGCTGGTGATCGTGGCCACGCTGGCCTGCGTNGGAAGTAAACTTGGGACTGGCAGCCCTCAGCTTCTGACATCTGTGTGCTAGAATTGATTGAAGACAGCTCTTAGGAGGTTCCTTCTTACGTGGATCGAGAGGAGGAGGCTCAGGGCAGACCTCATTGCCCTCTACAACCCCCTGACATGAGGCTGTAGTGGGGTCCATCAGCTGTGCCTGCAGTGAGAGGCCCAGGAGAAATGGCCTTAAACCGAGACAGGGGGAATTCAGATTAGATATTAGAAAATATTTTTTCACTGTTAGGGTGGTCGGGCATTGGAATAGATTGCCCAGGGAGGAGGTGGAGTCACCATCCCTGCAGGTGTTCAAGAGGTGTCTGGATGTGGCTCTGGGTGATGGTTTAGTGGTTTAGGAGTTGCAGTGACAGTGCTGGGTGAATGGTTGGACTGGTTGATCTTAAAGGTCTCTTCTAACCTTGATGATTCATCCAAGGCTTGCTTTTTATTTTTTTTTTTAATGTGCAGAGAGAAGGGTTGTTTCAATGGGAGGCATGACTTGCAGGTCTGTTGGAGTTCTTGGAAGGAATCAGCAGAGCAGTGTGTGAATGTTGTGGCCAACATGCAGAGCTTGGAGGTCTCAAAACAGACAAACAAACAAAAACCACACCAGAAAATTCAAACTATCCCATAATACATGATGAGAGGCTTGTGAGACCTATAACCACTTATAAACCCACCTGGCACCTTGGTGACAGATGGGTTTACAAGTGGTTTCTGAAAAACTGAGGGAGCAAAGTGAAGTCTGCTGTTTAATAGTTTAAAAACTGCTAAATGTTGTCAACTCACAACATTAATGAAAAGATTTTGCATTATCAAGGGACTGGATAGTGAAATGGGAAGTGAAGTCCAGTATTGACATATATGGAGTAATGCACATAGAAAGTGTGAAGTATATACACATGTAATTTATATGGAGAAATTTAATGGAATCAAACTGAGCTGTTATTATCCCAAAGAGGGGATTAGCTGAAGTCATATTTCTCCGAAGTATCTGTGTAATGCTTTGTAGCAAGCAAACAGGCAACTCAAACATTAGAAGCCTGAAATAGAAGAGAAAATGTCATTATATTGCTATAGGAATCGTCCATGTGCATGTGTCTCACACAGTGTATTTTCTTGTTAAAGTGTATTACCTCATTACAAAAAAATGAAATCCTAGTTTCTTTTTAAAAAGATAGGGTTTCCTTAGCAATTCTTTGTTGAGAGCTGTGAAATTATTTCTGCATGAAGAAACTCTAAACAGGTTAGTTGTACTCTAAACAGGTCAAGCCTGGAAAATTGATCACTGGAGAAAGGGTGATGTCTATACCACTGATTAGCATGTCAGAGGTGGATTGGGAAGCATTGTGAAATGTCATGATTGCAGAGTAGTTGGAGTACATGAAGTTAAATGGTCAAGCAAAAGGCTGAAAACAAAATATTTTGTTTTACACGATGGGGAAATAGTTTGCAAGCTCATTAACAAGGAATATTTTGGCTGCTGAAACTTCTGTCATTTAAAGTTCATGGAGGAAAGGTCAGCGTCTTGGTCATTATCTTGGGCGAGGAAATCTGTGAAATACTGATAACTGGAACTGCAAGGCTATACTTTGCTTGGTCTTGTGCTCTTTTCCTGCATGTCCTGTACTGTCCGTTGTTATAGACTAAACAGTGACCTAAGTAGATATTTATTCAACTGTCTCTACCCTCATTAGGTGTTGACCGGCCACTTTTCAACTTTTAGAAGATGCAGCACAGTAGTTGTTAGGGTTTTTATATATTCAAAGGATGCACACAAGATCTTTGCTTACCATCTTGCTGAAAGAGTAATACAATTTTGCAACATGCTGTACAAACTGAGAAACGAGGATCATTTTCCTCAGGCCTTTCTGCCTTTTGTCTGTATATGACAAATGGAATTGAAATGCTAAGCATGAACTTTGCCTGCTAACATCACCATTTGCGTAGTGCTTTCTTGGTTAAAGAAAGCAGAAGTAATTAATAACTTTATTTTTAAGTGGCTTGTAAATACTTAGCAGTTTGGAGTTACATATTGGACATTGATCTTTAATTCCATGAATACTTTGCTTTGAATCCTTCATTGGATTTTACTTTAATCAATGTCAGAGTTTATAAAAGAATTGCTAAAAGTCACCTAGATTTCAGATGTACTGAACACATCAACCTGACACATTCATTGGGTTTTTTGGGGAGGGATTTGAACTGTTACTCTGTCAGAAGTGACTCAGTAGGATTTGATAGTGATTTATAGTATTCGTAATTATTTTTCCATCACTCAGCATTTATTAATTAATTAATATTGGTTATGCAATTTATACTTCTCTTGCCATGGAAAATATTCAAGAAAAACAGTGTCGAGACCGCTTTTGAGAAAAAAAACTGAGTGCAAGCTACTTTGAATTTAATTGTTTATCTGTGCTAGTGACAGGCAGTTTCCCTGGGAAGGCTGTGAAAAATAGAGACCTGTAGGTGAGAAGGTGGAGAGGAAACTGCCTAAGTGCTGTGTGTGACAGGATATGAGTAAATGCCAGCCAATGAGACAAATTAATGGACAAATCTGACATAAGAAGGGCTGGATATAATCTGGAGTAAGCTTGATCTGATGGTGAGACTATTTTCCATCCATCTGACAGGAGGTATTGAAACAGCCTTGTGAGAGGAAGAGTCAAGAGTGTAAAGAGCTGGGACTTGGATTTTGAGTGGCTCATAAAAGGACTCATGGTGTGATTGCCTGCAGAGAGTAATAGACTTAAATATCCAGGAGACCTTCTAGGATCATGTGGATTTCTGCTGCCCATCCACATATGATGTGATAAGTGCTATCAAAACTTAAATAATGAGAAAAACATTCACTTTACCGTTTTTTTCAAAGTGAAAAGACAAAATTCAGAGCACAAATTATCAGAAGTTACTTTGACTGGTTCTTCAGCAATGTGAATTAGGTATTTATGTCTGTAAATGTACTTTGAGTAAATGGCCTGATTTCCTTTTCTTTTAAACATGTCTGAATGCTGGCAACTGCTACTTTCAGTGTTAATCTGAATTAGTTAGAAAGCATGGGATGCTTGCAGCTAGCATTTGTAAACTGATCACATCTGACATAGAAACCATTGAGGTACTGTAAACACAGCAAATTTTCAGTTGCTCTTTTAAAAGTGGGACTAAGATATCTTTCTCCCACTTTTTTTATTTCCACCTTTTCTGGATTTCTTTTTCTGGTGGTCTTATTGCTGCTTTTGTGTATTCCATGTACTTCTGAGATGGGAGGAACTTGCGCATAGTCGAGGATATAGGATAAAATAAAATATCAGCCAAGGTGAACTCTAGTACTGCTTACTTCTGTGTATTTGTTTTATTTTCCCAGTGTAGTAATGCATGGAGCCGAGTGAAATTGCAGAAGTGCCTTCATTGGAACAGATGGAAGCATTCATCTCATTTGGCAAAAGAGGCTAATGAAATGCGGTTTGAGACATACAACCTTAAAATAAAAATCATGTAACTCTAAGTGCTGAAATGAATGTGTGGTTCACTTCACAAGTCTGAATTCAGTTGCAGATGGGAAAACATTTCAGCCCTAAATTCTGCCTGAATAGCTTTTCTTTAATGTTTTGTTTAAACAGTTTTGCAACTATCTTCAATGAGTAATTCTTGGGAAATACCTCAACAGATGAGGAAAGTCATGCTTGATTAGACCACTCATAAAGAGAAAATATAATTTAATTTGAAGTTGAGTTTTGAAACTGTTCTAAATGGGAGATGAGAAGAGAGCAAGTTTCCTTTTGCTCAGTCAGCAAGCAGCAAGTGGTAGTGTTGCATTAAATGGGAGCAGGTTTAAGGAGCTGTGCAGAGCCAAGTGCCATGTCACCTGATACCCTGTGTTATCCTAGTGTCAGAGTAGTGCTTCCTTCAGTCTGGTCCTCTCCATAGCAAAGCTGTCCACTAGGGCAGGGTACTAGTGCTGCACTGTTACAGAGATGTGGATGAAGTGACTTGTGCGTGGTTGCAGAAGTTACCTGACAGAGGATGGAGAAGGGTGCTGTTCTCTCGTATCTCGGGTTAGCATCTCAAGCTCCATGCTCACTGTTTTGCACCTGTAGCTACTTAGGATTTTCTGTGATGGACAGCATTTGAATATAGGCAGCCTTCACCATGGTGATACCCCAGTTCTAAATTAGTACCCGTGTTCTGGCATTATGGGATCCTATTTTCAAGTCAGTAGGGACACAGAAGTAAAATGATCTTGCGAGACGGCACAGGAACTCAACAGCAGGGTCAGAACTGGAAGCTCGATCTTCTCTGTGTTGTGCAGTTGCTGCATCACCATCCTGCCTTTCTTGGTTTCATTTGTATTTCACATAAGAAAAATCAAGTTGCTTTTCCCCAGCACTCCTTGTTAACCTTGGGGTTTTTCTTTTGTTTGCTTTTCCTGATGCGAATGGAAGAGGAGAATGTGCTCCAATAATGAAAACTCCTTTAGCTGTTGCATATAAGCCAGTGAAAGGTAAATTAAATAGATGGGCCTGAGACTTGTTATCCCTCACTTTTGGAGTGGGAGTAACATTGTAGTTGGATCACTGTTTCTTTCCCCTTTACAAAGAGCCACAAGCTGCTGTGGGAAGTAACAGGAAAAGTAGTTTTAATGAAGTCTAGTCAAATCATAAAATCTGTTTAACATCTGAATTGCATGGATGTTACATACATCTGCTGTGAGTTAGTCAAAGGCTTTGACTCAGTCCCATCTTCACAAACACATTGCATTGCGATTTATAGGAGAGGGGTTGACATACTGATGGCACGGTACCAGGTGTAGCTTAAATGTCTTTGCATGGCATCTGGCTGTGGCATTTTTAAGTGGGATTGTGGCTCCCAGATTTTGGTGAGTACTAAACTCTGCAAGGCCGGGAGCTGCTGTTTTTGCCTAGCTGCAAAACACTGGTAGATTAGATTTTGCAACAGTGGATTCAAGTATCTGCTACATCAAGAGCTGGATCCCCTGCTTTGCATTGCACTGATGTATGTTTGATCTGGCTTACTGCTTTGAGAGGCAACTTCTTTCACCAGTTAGTGTAGAAATATTGTGTATTGTAGTCTGCGTGTCATCACTGCTTGTTTGCTGAAGGCGTGTTGTGGGTGTGCTGTTTGGCTTCCACAGGCTCAGTCAAGCTAAGGATGATTTTAAAAGGTAAATCTAATAGCTAAAGAAAATAAAGCAAGCACTGAAAGACTGATTCTAATCAAATACTTTGTGTGTGGTGGAGCTAAACCAGTAGGACTTCTTTGAGAGCAGCTTCCCTGAACGGAGTGGAAGTGTTACAGATGCAAACCAATGGTGTCAGTAACCTGTCCAGGAAGAGCTCTACGGCAAAAAGCCTGCAAAGCTAAGCAGAGCCCCATATAGACAAGAATGCATAGAAATGCCCATTTTCCTTTTTTTTTGGTGTGTGTATATTTTAAATTAGTTTACAATTATTTTCTTTTTTAAAACACACACTGTTATGTAACTTACAGTTCTTCAGTATGGCACAGTGCCGAGTGTTGCCATTTTGCAATGTTCTTAAGAGAATGAGAAATTAATAGAAAATGCATTGTCTTCTGATTCAGAGGTAACTCAGTACTGTGAATCTGCCTCCAGGCTTTGTGTTTGTGTGTGAGGTTTTGTTTAATGATGTATTTAGCTGATATTGTTGCTGGAGAGATTTTTTCTTACCCAGAATGACTTGTTCTTTAGTAGTCTGGGTGCTTCCAAGGAAATTCTTATTTATTTAGTGACAGTGAGGTGACAGGGAGGCTCAGCTGAAGAGGCAGTCTTAACTTTATTTGGATAAGTGTGTTTCTTATGGGGATTTTTTTTTTTAACTTTCCATCCAAGCTGGCACAGTAACTAGAGCAAGTGAAAGAAAGAAATCTTTCTTCTTTGATTACTTTATACCTAAAGGTCTCTGGTACAGGCTAGGAGACCTTGTGAGGTTTTTGAAATTCTAGTTTTCAAGCCTGGTTGCCCTCCCACTATTACCTTTGGCTAAGCCTGCTGTAATTTTCTTTTCAACCTGCTGCATTGTGGTTTGTTTCACGTGCCTGTTACCACGGGTCTGTTTGTTTGGCTGCTAAAACCAGTCTTGTTGGCTGATTATTTACACTGTCTTGTTTGTAGTCTGGAGCTAGAGAGCTACAAAGTCTGTTTGTGGTACTTGGGGTTTTGGATACTTAGACCATTCTGCTCTGCTCTCTAACTCAGGCCAAACACTGAGAAGAAATTAGTGCTGTTTTTCTTGAGAGTGCGAATGAACTTTGTACATTCTTTAGTATTTCCCCAACACACACCCCGTAGTAATTCTGGGTGTTAAGTAGCCTGTTTGCAGTGGTAGAGGAAGCATGTGTTCGCTTTATTTAGCTTAAGTTAAAATACCTCCCTTAATGTAATATTTATTTACACCAAATACACTCAAGTCATGCTTCTGTAAAGTGCCCTAAAACCCTTCTGGGAATACCCTGAATATTTTTGGCTCATCCTCCTCCGTCTCCCCTTTCAATGGAAGCAACTTTCAAAGAGCTGCTACCTCAATTTTTACTTCTAGTTTTGAAAGAAAAGAGAAGCCAAACGCAGCCATCTACCATCAATTTTTTTTTCTAGGTGCAAGGGAATGTAATGCATTTGTGGGATGTCAGATTCAGTTTAATCACAAGTCATTTAAGGGTTTTGGTATTCATGGGAAAGGAAGTACTTGTGTAGGCTCTAGGAATTAATTTAGATCATAAAAAGTTGTCACATAAAAGCTTTCCTTCAATTTCCTCAGGAGCAGAGAAGTTACTGAAATTAAAGAGTTGCAGGATGTGAAAAGTATTCCAGGAAGGAGGAGAAGGGTGAGATCATAAGCGATGGATTGCCCATATTGACTCTGATTACAGAAGAGGAAGAAATACAGAAGTGCTGTGGTTATATAAGTGTTATTTATTTATTTGTTTGTTATTTATTAAGCTTTCTCCCAGCTTTCTAATATGTCCTGCCATCCATTCTCAGAAGTCTGCTTCTCCTGGAAGCTGTGTAATTGCAAGGACAGTTTTCCCTAGCTCTGTAAAATAGGGCTCTTAATATCTGAATATGTCAGCAGAATAGGCTTGAATATCTGGCAAGACCTTCTGAAGAACAGAGAATGGCACTCTTAATATATAGCTCTGTGCAAGCCAGATGGGTGTTGGTGTTGCAAACGATGTTTGTATAGCATTTGTTTTCAAAGAGCTGTTTGAATTTTGCTCCACTTAACTGTACTTCACAGAGAAGTCATATTCCTGTTCGGTGGGTTCTTTTAAAATGAAGATTCTGGCTTAGGTTTAGATATATTTATATCTGCTTTTTAAAGTTTTTTTGGCTACCTGTTACAGAAGCACCTAGACAAGAGAGAGGAAGAGGAGCAGGTGGATCCTAAGTATTTTTTAAGAGAGATTCTAGAAATCTGGCCATCGCAGCTCTTTACTTGCATAAGTTTGGGACCTAGAGTATTTTAGTGGTGGAGCAGAACATAAATTTACCACAGAATGTTGATTTTACTTTAGTGGGATTTGGGCATGGTGAGGGATCTCCTTGAATTTGGGGGATGTGGCCTTTTAGTGAACCTAAGGAATACCTTGTCCATTTCAGAATAGGATTTATTATAAAATATGGTATTAATTTGAAGATCTGAGCAAGTGTGCTTAACAGTGATTATGTAATGCAACTTTTAAAATGTGATTTCCAGAATGGAGTGTTAGCTGAGTGAGGGTAGAAATTCTAGTGCTGTCTTTTCACAGTGCCTGTGTAATGAATCCTGGGTCCTTCTTTGAGATACAAGCAGAAGACTTCTTTTCTCCTGACAATGAAGACCTTTATCTGTGTGATGATGATGGTGACCACCCACCTACTTGCTATGGCAGTTCAGTTTGAGATGTGTAGGGCTTTTCCTGGAGCTTAAATGTTGCTTCTGGATGAGGACGAACTCTTTGAAGTTGAATTGGTATTTTATAGGACTGTAAAAAGGAGCGGATGTGTTGTCGAGAGCTGTTGGGGTTGGCAAATAGAGGATGGGACCTGATCAAATTTTTTTCCCCTTTATGATATACTTTGCCCAAGAGCTGACTTTCAATTTGTATGAAGTAACTAAGCAGTACCTTTTTTCTTTCTCCTGCAGGATGGTATGTGGTCTGGCAATTGTTTTTGTCTAAATTCAAATTCCTGAGAGAACTGATAGGTGATACGGGGTCCCAGCAGGGAGACAACGAGCCTTCAGAAGCTGAAACTGAACAGGAAACTCCGCCCTCGCCTCAGAGAGGGAGACAGAAATCGACTCGGCAGCGAAGGGCACCTACAGAAGACACGACTTAAAGTACTCCGTTGAACTTCTGAGTACCTGTGAATGGTTAACACCTCTGCACTGTGTCCTTCAGTGGTGTGACCTTACTGAGAAACTGACCTAAGAGGTGACACTGATCCCTGCAGACCTTTACTTCTGAGCTACCGATGGGTGATGCTACTGCGGTAGAGGTTCAGGGAGGGATTCAGCAGCAAGTCACAGAATACTGGAAGAATGGAGGGGTGGAGAGAAATCTCCATCACAAAAATGCTGGGCTCCTTTATCTCCTGTCTCAGCACGCGGATGAAGAACAGGTCCTGGACCATAGGCTTAGCCTTTGCATTAGTCTGAACATCGTAAACATTTCAGACTTGAAATAGTTTATAAATTATTTTTTCTTTACAGCACTGTAACTACATATGGTGAAATTGAGTTTTATTTCCTTAGCTGTATATGAATATATATATTTTTTCAACCTTGAGAAAGCACGCGAACTAAAAAATCAGTTGAAAGAATATCCTGCTTTAGAACGTATTCTAAAGTGAGATTTTAGTTAAGTTCTTGTATATATAGAAAGTATAAATGAAATATGAAAAATCATATTAGGTGCACATGATTTGGAGGTTTTTATTATCTCCTCTTTTTTAAAAAAGAAGGAGATGCAAAGAAGGCAATCGGGTGGCAAGAGCTGTTTTCTTGGTTTTGGTATATAGGAAGGGTTATAGGTTAAACATTCCTGCTAGGCTTCTGAATGTTTTTCCTGAACCTTTTGCTCCAAGTCCAACCTGTGCTGGAGGCAGGAAGGTGCCTGGCTTATGCACTACTCACTGCTTAGTGTTCTGAGGTGTCATCTTTGGTATTTGGATATCGAGCACTTCTCTAGCTCTCCTTGTGCACCTTTACATCAGGTATTTGGTATCTGACATAACTTTATTCCTGGATGCAGATAAGGCTGTCTTACCAGTTTGTCAGATATTGCTGAGACGCTCTGACAGTGTTCCAGCAGGGAATTCGGTACCTCACGTTTGCTGGAGGACTTACGGATTTTTACCAGTAATCAGCAGTTGCTCCAGTTTTCTCTGAGAATGAGTTATACAGCTATTTTGACATTGCACTTCAGAATGAAGAGCTGCACTTCCATTTATCTAGCAGCTCTGAAGATTGATGCATGAGATTTTGGAAAGAGGAGGAACATGCATGTACCACCTCTGATGTGTGTATGAGGGAGAACTACCAACAGGTCTTGTCTTGAAGAGCTTCCGTTTTCTCTCAAAGTTTGGATATGTGGTAGTGTTTGGATCATTGTTCTGTGTATAAAAACGTAATCAGGACTTTAAAATTGGTCTTGTATTTTCAGCTGTTGAGAAGTTTAAACCTATGGCTTCCAAATTGTGTTTTGGTTCAGTTATATGGCTAAAAGCAGCAGTGTTTAGGTTTTTCATCAAGTAGGTCTACATCTGGGAAAACAGCACTCTTTTAGTGCCTTTATGTTTTAATTTGTCAGTTTTGAATAGGGTTCAAAATCCAGTGAGGGGCATTCACTTCTTAAAAATTTGGATGTTTCAGTATTAAAATACATAAGATCAGCCCTGACTTTCCTTTGGAGTCTAAAAGACTTTGTTTTATTTGCTAGCATGTATATATTAAGCATAAGGTTACGTTTTGAAGCATGATGAGGCAGTGCTATGCACGTGTCCTGTAAACACATGTTGTAATACTGATTGTCTCTTCCTCTGTCCTGTGTGCTGGCAAGGGAATATCTAATGATAGTTGATTGTTTTTTCTTTCTTTTTTTTTAATTAGTAAAATTCCCATTTATTCAAACTGAGCAAAAGCAATCAGATTCTATTCCCTACTGCTTTCAGTTTGCCTCATATAACATAATGTCACAATTTTCTTGTGTGCTTATGTCTTGTCACATGGTGAGACTTCCAGTCTAGCAGTGCTAATCAAATACTGGTACATTTTTCTTAAGAAATTAGTATTTTTGTCTTAAGCTTTGCTGATACAGGCTTACAAATATAGATACTTATTCTGTACTGACATAGGATGTTGACACTCCACTGCACTTCACTTTACCTAGACTGTAGTGCACAGAAGACAGCAAAAGGCTGATGCCTGTGATGTCCCTGGCTAAGAAGCAGTAACTTAGTCCCTGCTTCTAGGAGCTGTGAAGAAATGTAAAGTCATGGCAATACACATAGCTAGGTCAGGGTAGCTCTGAAGGTGCAACAGTCAAGACTCTGGAGCAAGATAATGAAGGAGAAATCTGTGTGGGTTTGAATGCGGACGCTGATCAAATATGCAATAAGATGGACGTGGAACGTCGGGGTAGCTCATCTGCTCTAGCCAAACAACTTCCTTCTCCCTTCCATGCTGTCTGTAGGTGTACATTTCACTCCCCAAAGTTATTTTCAGTCTCTTTCTTTTTGTAAACAGCCGATGCTATTTTTTTTATGTTGTTGTGACATAGCTGCCAATAATGCTGTCTGCCTAGTGTATAGCTTTAATGATCTTACTAGTAGCGGGCCAAAGGTATATTCTATAATGTGGTTTGGAAGAATTTTGAAATACTAATGTCTTCTATCAATGCATAATTTTTCTTGAAGGAAACTGTAGTGAAATCTTTGTACAGGGCACTTCATGCAAACGTGTAAGAGCGAAGCTGCGTGTGTGGGACACGTACTTGTGATAAGACCTGGGTTGTGATTGCTGGCAGTCCAATATACCCATGTCTTCAGGTGTTCTTACCAGTGTCCTTCTGAAACGTTAGTGGTGGGTAAGCACTTAACTTTGAACTCACCCATCCAAGTCTGAAACCTTATGAAGGCAACAGGTGACACAGTTGGTCTTGTTTTGTTTAGTGGGATCTATTTTTAAAACTATTGCCTTATTGTTGCAGCCGTTATCTTGAATGTATTTTGGGTTCTTATTTTAAATATAGTCATATCATCTTTGTTGCAGGGGCTGTGTAACTTTGAATAAGCAGTAATTTCCTGTGTTGTATGTGACAGTGCTGCAATTTGTGGTCACGTTGCTGCTTAATATCAGGTTTTACACTGAACTAGACCTGTGTATGTCCTTCTGTTTCGTTTGGAAATGACCAGCATAAAGAATGTGTTCAGTGTGGTCATTTGCTTCTTCAGTGTTATGAAACTGTACCTAAAGCTTCCGTGGTTGTCTGTTTTCATCATTAACTGTTCTTTTAACTGACTGCACAGATGAAAAATAAAGTAACAAGACTTGATATGAATATTTGACCTGAGTGATTTTCTGACTACTTTTTTGAATGGGATTTTGTCTGTAGAATTAGACTGCTTGTTTGAATGTGAAACACTACAAAAGAGGACTTGCCAAAAGTCAAATTCTAGCTGGTGTAATACCTGCAGATGACTTCATTGTAAAGGGCAGGTTAATGTATGTCTTTTAGAGCAGTTGTTAGTAAAGGTGTTTTTTCTGCCTTATACCTGGAAAAGTTGTAATTTCATTTTAGCAACTAAAAAACCCAAAACAAACAACAAACCCCAAAAAATCAAACCACCTCCCCACTCTGCTTTTTTTGATGCTTCTAAGATTGGTTGTAGACTCTAGTTTTTTCTGAAATAATTGTCTTGGTGAGGTAGGAAGTTCTTATTTTGGAAATGAAGATGTAGAGGAGAATGAAGTGAGAACATGCTTCATCCCATACTGCTTCTGTTAAATAAAATGCATACATTGTATCCTGGGTTATTTTATTTAGTCGTCAGACATTAAAAGGAGATTTTGAAGAAAAATCTGAAATATTTTGAGAGAACAAACTGTTTTGCTGTTGTCCTACTCTTCTCACTTGTAAAAACAGGCTACTAATGGAGTGCAGCAAAATGTCCTGGTGTTGTGTGACTTGAGCACCTGGGTCTTTTCGCCTCAGGAAGTTGGATTTGTATGTGGTGGTGCGTGTTGGGGGCTAATATAAGTGAGAACAATCAGTGATGGGCAGCTGGTGTCAAGTGCTTGTGAAACACGTGCTTGCTTTTCTGCTTTGGTGCTGATCCCAAGGAACCCTTTTGTGGACTGTTCCAGTGGGATGAATAAAGGTGCCATTGTACAAATTTGCCCCAAGTTCCACCAAAAGCTGTTTTAACTGATACCATGTTTTCCCTATGGGCGCTCCTGTGCTGTCAGAGGTCTCCTGTGGCCTTGATTCTATGTAATTAAAATACACAATCTTTATAAAATACAAGCAGTGTTACGTCTTGCTTGGGTTATACTTACATGCACATTTTTTATCTGTGATCACACTGGAAGTTGGCTATGTGAATATGCTGGGTTTTATGTTAAAGGTTTAAGACATGAATACTGCTGTGTTCTTCATGTCGACCAGAAGCTCTTACGTTTTGGTCATCTGTGGGTGTTTGTAATCACAGTGTTATCTCTGAAAGCTGGATGGAAGGGTGACTTGCAGCACTGCTTCACAGAGCCTGGGAGAAGGCTCTCATCTGGTCTAGGGCTGATGTTGACGTGTAGCAGTGTTGGACTCCAGGCAAAGGAATGGCAAGGTGGACCTGTGGGTGGACGACACACCATTATGGAGTCAACAGAAGAACCAACCAGTGCTGATGTCTGAGGGTGTAGTCACCTTTGGAGGAGGCACAGCTGTGTAAATCTGGGGGAGAAGTCTCTTAGAGGCAGGAGACCTCTTATCAGTAGAAATCACACCAAGACTAACGTCCTTATTTTCACAAAGGGAGACACTGTGATCAAGTACATCTTGGGCTTTTTTTTCTGTATGCTTCTGTTCACGGGGCTTTTCAGTTTCCATGATGAGAAATGAATAGCACAAATGTTCCTTTAACTTTGGTAGCTGAGAGACTCTAGTAAGTAGGGAAGGATGCGATGGGGCCATAGTGTGGCCACTCTGGGGTCATTGTCCAAGTATTGTACACATACTATTTGTAGTGTACCTGCCTCTGCTGGCTTGTTTTGTGTGTACTGCCACCGTGACTCATCCCAAATGCTGGCAGTGTACTTGAACTGAGAAGGGTAACAAGAAGATGTAGGATCTGTGGCCTGAGAGGTACTTGCCTATGAATCCTTCTCCCTGGGTCTGGGTGTGCTGGACAATTCAGACAGCTGACTTCTCACACGCTGTTAAAACATCCAGCCTTCCATGCAGATAACAGTGAAGTTTCAAAATGAGAAGTTACATGTAACCTGTGTCTTCCTCAGAACACTGCAAAGGAGAACACCTTGCTCTGTGTCATACCAATTTCCTCTCCTCTGCACTAGAGTATTTTAACATCTTTTATGAGGAGTTGAAAGCCTTCTACCAGCAAATTTGTTTGTTCACAAGTAACCGAGGCTGTGGCTCAAAGCAAGTTTTCCTACTACTCTGTGCTAAGTTGAACCACTGGGGCTGTGTCAACTCTGAATTTTTGTTGAAGTCAATCTTGAACTTCTAGCACGGTGCCCTGCTCCTTCTTATTTAAGGACTTAATCAGGAGCCTTCTGTCTTTGTGAGAACTTGCTTATTTTGAGTTAATTGCAGTTCCTGTGGCAAATGAGTCTTTTGATGCCAGATGATCAGCTGTCAGCCTTTTCCGTGTTTAAAAATGTTAGGCAATTTCCTTGCCATGGCGGAATGCGTCAAAATCTGTCTCTTGCACACCACTTGTTTCCAACATGAGTGGTCTCAGTTTTTAGAAGTATAGGGAGTTGCTCCCCTCAAGTTCTGGATAGACCCTGCTTTGAGAACATCCCCAGAAGAAGCAGGAGATGCTGCCTGGTGGCCTGGGTGGTTGTAAGGGGGCTGAACTTGGGTGTCTGCAAGGCGTAGGCGGAGGATGTGCTCAGCTCGGACACGCCAGGTCTGCAGCATCTCTGCAATGCCGATAACCCCCTAAAGCCCTCTTGGGTTGGTGGCTGGGTGGCACCACATCTGCTGTGACTTCTGATCCTGGCACAACTTGATTCTTGGTTCTCCGAGAACAGAACCGGTCTGATCAACCTCTGGTGTCGGTGGGTTGGGGGCACATTGGCAAACACGAACCAGCATGGTTGCTACAGCCATGTGGGAAAACGCTCATCTTTCCTCCAGGCCAGCAGAGGAACCATGCCAATGCTGGGAGCTGTGAATTTCACCTTGTGGCTCTGATTTGCAGGTCTTTTGCTGAATTTCTGTGTTAGCCTCTTTATTTTCCAAAATCATAGAATCACGGAATGGTTTGGGCTGGAAGGGACCCTAAAGATCATCTAGTTCCAACCCTCCCTGACGTAGGCAGGGACACCTTCCACTGGACGGGGTTGCTCAAAGCACCATCCAACCCAACATTTTCAAGGGTGGGGCATCCACAGCTTCTCTGGCCAAAATCACGAGGTTCATTTAACAATTGTGGCACTGCAGTACTAACAGTGACACTTACTGCAGCCTTCGTTTTTACATTTTCTGGAAAATTCACATACTGAGGGTAGGCTTGATTTTGCTTTTCCTCGTCCCTGCTTCCAGAATGTCCTCGCGTTTCTCCTGAGCCCTGAAGTGGTGGCATGGATACGAGTAAACATTCATCCCTGAACCGGCGGCTTAAACAGGTGAATTGCTCGCCGTGCAGACCCAGTCTGAAATACTAAATGAAGAAACAGATGGTACAATCCTGGAGGCTTCTAGCACCCCGGTTGGGTGGGAAGGGCGCGTGGGGACTGGCTGTCGCCACTAGATGGCACGGGCCGCCAGGCTTTGGGGACAGGCTCTCCTGGCAGGGCCGGTGCTGCTGAGCTCCTTCGCCGGTTCTGTTATTTGGTGAGTTTGGGAAGTGCAAGGGCAGCCGCTTGTAGGAATTGAGCCTGGTTCTTGTTTGCCTGTATGCTGCGTGCCAGAGAAGCTATGGGAATGCATGGAGCCTTGCATCTAGGTGCACTCGTGCACTGCCTTACTTTGTGAAGGAAAGGGACCTCAAAACTATCTGCTTCAAGAAGGGAGGTCTCAAAAATGCCAAGAGAGATCTGCTTTTCTTAACTCTCACCGTGCTTAATAAAAAAAAAAAAAAAACAAAAACCAAAAAACCTACAGAACACAATACAGCAGCAGCATACCTTCTTCTTAGGGTTACAAACATACTGTATCAGTGTCTACAGCAGCTTAAGAAAGGTGTTGATTTTGTGGGGTTTTTCCCAAGTCTGACGGCAAGGGCAAGCTGCCTGCTGTCCAGATCTCTTCAAAAACCAGCTCTTGACAGTGCATCCTCATGCTTCTCACAGTTGAGATGTGATGTGACATTCCACCCCATCAAAGCTGGTCTAAATCCTGCTAGATACTGAGCAGGTAAAACAAGGGCTCATGACCAGCTTACTTTAAAACCTCCTCCCAAAGTCTAATATTAGTATTCATCCAACAGTAACCTACTATTAATATAAAATATAATATTAATTGCACAATATTGGTATTAGACTTGGGGACAGAGAGCCTGTGTAACATTTTCCTTGCATTAAAGACCAAAATCCTTGAGAAAAGCGAGGGGATAGAGCTATGCTGGGAGCCTTGTTAAATTACACTGCTGATGAATATTCAGGCTAAGGGAGGAAGCACTTTGTTGCACAGGGTATGGAGAAACCTGTTTTCCCCTTATTGAGTCCATCCTTTATTACTCAAGACTTACAGTGAGTCCCCATTAGCAAATCTAGCATTTACACTTCGAGGGTTGCTGGCATTAAAAACGAACAACATTTTTTTTTTTTTTTTCAGTCCATGTGGCTTGCCAGGGAAACTCAGGCTTATTCCAGCTGTGCAGGTGTGTGCCTGAGGAGTCTTCATCTGCTGTTTGAGTCTGGAGGGCTGCTGCTCTTGTGTTAGTGATCTCTAGTGCAAGACTGTTGAAGTCAAAACTGAGAATAAATGCTGGGGTTGAAAACTGGTCTGTCTGTAACACCCAAGCAGGGCTGAGGGTGGCACTGGCTCTTACATCACTGCTTTGCCTGGCAGCAGGCAGCTCCATGGGGAGCACAAGTGCCATTGGAAAGGGGCTGCTTACCAAAGCACTGGACCACTGCAGCTGTGACCACCCCCCCATCCTGCAGGAGCTTGGACAAGAGGAAGAAGCCTCTGCTCTGTGTCCAGCTGGAGGAACAGCTGAAGCCAACCTTTTGTATGTGTGGTGTTTAAGTCTAAAAAACACAGGGCTTCTGTTTTTCTCTTGTCCAGACTCCAGCCCGAGGCTGACTAGCCAGGATCCGTCTACAAAACCAGGAAATACTTTAGGCGTGCTGTATTTTCTCTCTTCTCCAAGACCCTTGCTCTCAGTTCATGTTAGGTGAGATGTGCTCATCATCAACACTTTAACCAGGACTGGAGGGCACTTCAGTAGTAATTGTGATGGACAGCAGGGTGAGCCTGTCCTAGGGGAAGGAAGAAAGTGTGCTAGGATGAGGGAGTGTGGGGGTGGTGGGTTCAGTGCATGCTTCCCACTCAGGAAACACAACACAACAGACTAAGGACACCATTCCAAGGTACAGGTACGTGACAGAAGCAGTGTCTTTTCTAGGGCCGCCAAGCACTTCAGTGGTGGCTGCAGCAACAGGTTTCTTGGGATGTCCCACATGTAGATAAACACTTCACACAGTAGGTAATGAAAACCTGCAATCTGCTGCCACAGAATATCACAAAGATAAGGTTGTGAACCTGCAGATTCTTCCATGGGCAAATCCCAAGTTCATAGAATAATGAGAGGTTTAGTCAGTGCTGGGTTTCCTAACATCCAATATCCAATGATTGTGAGCACTAGTGAGAGTCAGCTGCAAATGCACCCTGAGCAGACCCACCTGCCCCTTCAGAAATAGAATATGGGGCTGTGCACTCCATGGCCTGACCCACCTGGGAAGTTCTTACTTCCTTAAATGCTGTCAGGCTGATAGCTAGAAATGCTCAGAGAACAAAACCAATGGAATACACGCACATCCCCTCAACTAAAAAAGCCTCCAAAGTTGAGAATGAAGAAAACCCTTCCTTTGTTTCACAAACAGCTGTCATTTTTACTGCTATGAACAGTCAGTAAGAAGCAGCACTCAGTGCACTGCATGGGAGGAGATGGCAGCCTTCCCTGCCCGGGATACCCTGCACATGAGCAGGAGCAGCAGAGATCAGAGCTAGGCTCTGCCTTTGGGCTTTGAGCTGCAGCCAGCAGGTGTGAGACTGTCCCAGCCTCCTGTAGCTGATTTCACCTGTGTAAGGAAGCTGTGAAGAGCTGATTAGTTCCTACTAGTGCAAAAGCTATTATTTGTTCATTACCTGAAGTGCAAGGGCTAGAGACGAATCAGGCCTGGTAGACTCGCTGCTGTGCATGTGGAGTGAGCTTTAAAAATAGATATTAGCGGGTGACGGAGCCACATCTGTGGCTTTTCTGTGTGTAAGGCTTGTGCCTTCATCGTTGTGCCTGTGGAAAAGCAGCATTGCTGAGGAACAGAGCCTGCTTAAATGGCCTCCTAGCTGCTTGTCGTACAATGTCCTCCTGGAAAGCCATGGATGCATTCATGTAGGAAACATTGAATTTCACTTTTCTACTTGATTGGTTTTTTTATAGGATGAGAAACTGAGCAATGATCACAGGGCATGGAGATTTTATGCTCTGTTGCCTTGCCTGGAAGTAGAGGTTGGCATTTTCTGCTGAAGTTATTCCTTGTGAATAACTTATATGGATCGGATGGGTTGCTCCAAAGACTTTGGTTTGCTGTAGAAGAGATGCCACAGGCTTCTGTGCCTGCCTATTATGGGAATTTTAGCAGAAAAACTTAACTGTAACAGAGCCCCTCTGATAAGTGGCTGATGAGCTGTAATGGCTCCATATGAAATACATGAATTATGGAATTTCCCGCTATGCTACAACATCCTGAGGCAGAATCACTTGCTGGAGAACTGGTCAACTGCAGGAATCTGGACTGTGTGGTAATAGTGGTATCCTGTGCTGGCCTCCAAGTAGGTGCTTTTGTTTTATCCAATAATG
The DNA here is from genome assembly GCA_013397845.1 of Melanocharis versteri. Classification (NCBI taxonomy): domain Eukaryota; kingdom Metazoa; phylum Chordata; class Aves; order Passeriformes; family Melanocharitidae; genus Melanocharis; species Melanocharis versteri. The sequence goes on along the minus strand of VZTG01002536.1, from coordinate 725,209 downwards.
TGTTGTTGGTTTGTGGGACAGAAGTAGCTTAGGAGTATCTTGACACTTCTCTATCTGGTTAACAGCTAATGAGCACAGTGCCTAAATACCTGGCTCTTTATTCCTGTGCTGCCAGCTGCCACTGCAGGTCACTGCATAGGCAGTGCCTGGCTGATACAAGGCTTCGATTGTGTCATTAGATACAGCATTGAGAATAAGATCTTCAGAAGGTTGTTTTTTTTTTTCTCAAACATCGTGAAGAGGAAAACAAAAATGGGAAAACTCTTTCAGCTGGATGTACATACTCACCATGTAAGGTATTTACTGTTTGCAGTTGCATCATCCTTGTTCCCATATGAGGAAAAAACAGACAAAAATGGCATGAGGCATATGTGCTGGTAGTGGAGAAGCAGTCAGAGTAAATGAAAAAAGACTTTCACAAAACATTTCTAACTAGCAGAAGAAAGCAAATTCACTTTGTCAGAAAATAACTTTGAAACCAACACTTCAAAACTAAAAGTTGTTCTATCGTTTGACTCTCCTTTAGCCTCTCTTGGTGATTCAGCCCTTCCTGTGCCAAAGGCCACTTAACCTGGCATGCGGTGCGTTCTCTCCCTGGAAATGAGTGTCTGAAACTGCATGTTACACTTTTCCAGCAAGGCAGAGATAACTACAGGATTACTTATGGAGGGGAGCTAAACCTCACCTATCAACCACCTCTGTAACCTTAAGGAAATCTGCCTTATTTTCCTCTTCTCCTGTGTTTCTCTGCTCTGGTACAAGGAAGAGCAACCTAACCCAGAAATCCTTCAGGCTGGGAGCTCCTAAGCAAGGAGCTCTGTAACAACCTGGACTTTGCACTGCTACAAGTGCAGAGCTGGCAAGAAAACTGCTGGGAGAGTGGAGGCACGGAGGTGTGAGCTACCTGCGTGTCCAGCTTTTCCCCCATCTGGCACAGAGCATGTTTTAGTTGATGGGACTTTAGAGCCAGGGCTGATTGCAAAACCTGGAGGCTGTCTGAGGGCAAGGGGAGGTGGCAGGACTGGTGGTACTCGGCTTGGATGTGGGTTGTGAGATTTGCTGGCTCAGGCTCCAGTAGTGCCCTGACTTGCTGAACCCTTGGGACCAGTGCTTTGATGGCACCGATACCAGCTTCAGGCTTGCTGGGCCGGGGGGAGTCCATGAGTTTATACAGTGTTTTAGTGTTCAGGTTGTGACTTGAGCTGTGTATGTGGCCCCACCAAGTCTCAGGAGGCAGGTCTCCAGGTAGTATTCATCATCCTCAAAATTTAGGCGTGCATGACGTGGTCATTTGCACCTGAGCTGCTTGTCTCAGCTGCCCTTGAAGACCTAAGAAGATGTAATCATTGGAGCCTGGAGAGAATTTATCTCATCCTAAAGTAGATTTAAATGTATAGATTGGCCTCTACTCAGTTTAAAGGGGACTCTGATGATATTTCACATGCAAATGTCTTTAGGTAGGTTGGATGAATTGCATCTGAGGTGTCTAGCACTGAGAGTAGATACAGGCTAATCCAAATCGAGGCATTTCTGAACATCACCACCCCCATGGAGAGAGAAGGAGGGAGTGAGGAAGAAGCTTTCTCATTTGTGTATCTTGGTGTCTTCAGCAGCTCTACTTCTTGGATGGAACCAGTAGTCCTGTGTACTGCCTGCACATGAGGGACCTGTGGATTTCCACCTTAATTCTCAATGAGAAAAGGCAGCTCCACCTGCTGCTGTTTCATGGTGGAATGAGGTAACCTGTGCAGCACCGCCCTGCTCTAGCAATGTCCATTTGGTCATTGTAGCAATTCCCATGAAAGTGATCCAAGTTTCCAGCTGGGCTGTTGTGCTTATTCCTTTGGTACTCCTGCGAGTGGACAAGTGAAAGCTGTGTCTAGAGCAGCGAGGCCTGAAAAGTAACTGCAGGTCAAGCACTGAAGAATGCACAGGCTCATTCATCAAAAATTAATTTCTCTTTAAATTCCTTATGAAGAAAAGCCAGGTAAGTTAACTTCTCCCCTTCTGGAATGCAAGTTAATTACAGCTACCTGTTTACAGCTCAAGTCGCCTCCTGAGTTAAAAGGCTTTTGGGTGGGCTGCTTCTAACATCCTTCATAAAAAACAAAACATAGGGTGAAAAAACAGTAAAAGTCTATTTTTTCTTTTTCATGTTCATGGCCACTCACCCTTGTGGCTTTTTCTCTTTGAGCCTGACTGGGAATAAAGGCGGACATGAATCACTGCACAGCAAAGTGCCCTGGGGTCCTCTAACTGCACAAAAAGTTGTAAGATTTACTTTGATTCCTTTCTGTAAGAAAATTTAAAGCCAGAGCAGGCTTTTTCCTTTTTCTTTTCTTGTCCTCTGCTCTCCTCCTCCAGATTTTTCTGCTTGTCCTTCACTGTAACCTTCATTTGACCATGGTTAAGTCTGCCTTCATATAAATAGCAGATGCTTCTGGGACATTGTTACTGTGCTTTCCTGGTTGGCAGTGGTTTGGGCAGCCCTGGCTGCAGTGTTGAGCAAGATAAAGCTGGCTAAGTAGGAAGCTCTGAAGGGCCTCTTGAATTTAGTTTCCTGCAGCTTTACATGAAGGAAAGGGCCCTGATCACTTTTACTGTAATTAAGGGAAATTACACAGAGGAGAAAAAAAGTCCTCCTGATCTCAGAGGACAACTCCCCCCACCCAGCAGCAGGATTTTTACATCCGTCCTTCGGCTGACAGCAGCCGATAGTCCGTGGGCACGAGTCTGCACGGAACCAGGGAACTGGGATTTTTGCCTGGCCTTGTGGAACATGTAACCCCCTGGGAGCCCACTGCAGGTGGCGGCGGTGGCTGCTGTTCTGCTGCAAAGCTGAGGCAGCGCGGAGCAGCTGAGCTGAGCTTCATGGATCTCCTGGAGACCCGAGACTTTGTGCTCCCCGCTCCTGGTTTTACCACAGTCAGCCCGGCGTCGAATTGCTGCATGTACAGAAAGATATATCCTTTCCCTTGGTGCTCAGCAGAGAAAAAGAAACCCCTGTCAGGGCGGTGGTGTGCATGCCGAGTCCACTGCAGCCGCAGCAGTGCTCCTTGGGCACCTGTTTCCCAGGCATCGGGCTTTGCCCTCGGCAGGGACTCGGAGGACCCGTGGAGATGGAGAGGCCAACAGCGGCAAGGTGAATTCCTGTGGGGAGCATTGACTTGGTGGACTTTGCCTGTGGGGCCTAGGGCTAGAAGTTAAACCCAGAGAGGTGCAGAAAGAAGAAAAGCTGTGGCTCGACTGTGGGTTGAGCCAAGCCTGATGCTGTCTGCTGAAAAGGCAGCACTGAAGCACAAACTGCTGTGAGGAGGTTACCATTGCAAATGAAACCCCAGGAGAGATGGGAAAGTGATCTTCTGCCCAGCACTGCCTCTCTCTCTGAGCATTCCTGCTTCTCCTGTTCAGCAGTCCACAACATCTGAGAGCAAAGACTGTTTCTGCAGAGACAGGGGTTTATCAGGAGGCACAAAGAGCTTTTGCCCATGAGATGGGCAACTACTGATTTTCTGCTGCCCTGAGAGGCTGAAGAGGAGGCCTCCACAGCAGCTGGCAGTGTGCATGCCCAGATTGTGCCCTGAAATTTTGACCTGAAACTATCCTTGTTGGTCCTTTGCTCTGGGAAGCCACCCATAAGTGGTCCTAGCCACTGACCTGGAAGTTTGGGGGATGAAGAGCACCCTGATTTGAACCCAGCAGCTTCCCAGGAGCTCAAATCAATGCCCTGGGGAGGTGTCTCTTCCAAGGTCAGGCAGCTGACTGGCTGTTTCATACCCTGCATAACTCTCTGGCACTGAAGGCTAAATATTTGGGGTTTGAATGGAGAATGATGCACTTGGGTTTCCTAAATGATCCCAACAGCTGGCAGTGTGTCCAGCATGGTCAGGCCTTGCTCATGATGTGAACTCCACTCCAAATTTAGCTCTAATTTAATCGAAGTAAAATTGTCTCTTGGCAGTACATCAGAGGGAAAATGAAGTTGTACAAGTTACTGAGAGTCTGTGCTACCTCTCATGCAACCTCGCAGGAAGTCAAACATCATTCCTGCTCCCTGTGAAGTAAACAGGTTTATGATAGGGCTGGATTAGATATTTTTCCTGCGGCTGTTCACTTTGTGCAGGTACTCTCAAGCCTGGGATTCAATGCCCTCTTCAAGTCAGAAGAATTTCTGGGAAAGACTTTGCAGCACTAGATACAACTGTAGCTTTACTGCAATGTTGAAAAGCCACACGGCTATATCCAGGCTCCTGGACAGAGAAAGCTGCTGTCATAGGTGGAATCTGGGTGCAGATAACAAAAATAAATTATTTTAAAAATACCCCAAATTTACATTACCTAAACAGTCCATCTCTGAGATGGGAAAAATCTTCTAGCAGGAAAAGGGCTCCATTGATTTAAAAAAGATAAGCACATGCAGCTTTTGAAACTGCCAGTGTAAGAGGCTAAGATGAAATGAACAGGCATATGCATTTCATATGAGTAGGGAGGAAAGCTTTGTGTCATCTTCTGGGACTGTCATGACCATGTCTTTTCCCTGGAAATGTTTCTGTCTAAATGTCGACTAAAGCTGTGAACATCGTAAGAGGAGAAATGGCAAGGGAAGGTTAAGAACTACCTTTGGAGAAAATCCCATGAGCTTCTAAAGCCTTTAGGTTGAGATCGAGGCATGTTAAGGTAGAGCAGGCAGCTTGGAAGTGAAGGTTCAATAAGGAAAAGCTGGATTTGGATCTGAAAAGCTACAGATGCTTGGCTTGTAGGCAGAGGGAAGGTGTCACTGCTATGACAACACTCTGCAGAGCTGGTGATAGGTGTGGGAGGGACACTTGTGAAACATCCCAGATGTTCATGTCAGAGAGAGCCAAAAGCTCCAGGGCCTAGAAGTTATGGGGGATGTGAAGATGCTGGGGTGTACTCTGGCATCAGGCAATGGTGTGGGAAGCGGGTGTCCTTCACCCATGTTGCCTGTGTTGGAACAGCAGGCAGTGGAGGCTGCAGCAGTGCATCACTGTGGAAAAGACAGGAGCTGCACAACCCTGGTTTGCAAGAAACGGCAGAGGTAGCAGCAGGGGGTTGTGCAGGATGAATTATGTCCTGTGTCATATTATTATGAATTGGTAACTTCTCTAAAATCTGCTCATTTCAAGGATGGCTTTTGCCTCTTTTCTTTCCCCCTGGTTCATCACCCTGGAAGAGGAAGGGTTTTTCTAATTAACAAGAAATGTAATCACTTAATGTATGGAGTAAAAAGCCATGTGTGTTCTGCATTTGCCACTAGCATGAGGCAGACTTCTTTCCCATACTGGCCATGAGACAGTCATTTCAGCCATCAACTTGGTTGCCAAACAACAGCAGTTTCTTGACAACTGCATGGTGGCATTGTGGCTCAGGGAGGGGAGCAAAGAGGCTCTGTTTCTCTTTGGAACTATTTTGTTGTCCAGTCCCTTCTTTGTTGATAGCTGACCTTTTTAAATTTAGCAGGAGAACAAAATGGAGCACTCTCTGGAAGCACCCCTGCGTCCCCAGCTGTCCCCTTGGAAGGATGTGGTGAGCCAAACCAAGCACTTTGCTCTCAAGGTTTTCATTGCTCTTATGCTTCCTGGCAGAAACGTCTTTCATCAGCAGCCAAAAACTGGTGCAAGGACAGTGCCAGCCCTGGGCTCTCCCTCCTCCTTGCAACCCTGGATGTTTGACAGGAGGTTGGGTCATGGCATCACCAGTAAGTGCTGGAGAGGGGGAGCAGGCCAGAATGGGTGGGAGGCACTGTGTCCCTTCCTCTTAAACCCCCAAGTTCTCATTTCGTGCTATAAGCACTGACCAGTGAAAAGATGGAGAGTGAATTCCCCATTTTAGAATGGCTTTGATAGTATTAGCAAGCAGCAAAATTTCCTTTTAATATGCTTAGAAGACTCTGAAAACAAGAAAAAATAAGACCAAGTTGTCCTTTTTATATAAAAAAAGCTAGTAATTTTAATAATTTCAAAATTACTCTCTACAAGATAACAAACTGTAATACAGGGTTGCAATAAAAGTTCTCCTTTGGAAAGCACAAACTATCAACATAACCACTACGCTTAGAAACATATTTTCACTTTCTAAGAATATACAGTGAAAAAAATGGACAAGGAAATCCAAAAGAATCCCAAATAACAATAGTACAAAACAGGTTCACATAGATTGCTTTTTGGCAACTGGTTGTAGGTTACAAAATCATAACTGCCCTTTCAGGATATTACACCAGGCCAAGCCTTGGAGCCCAAGGGTTGTGCTGGCTTCCACTGACCTTCCAGGAATGTTCTGCACGCTGGAACTTTATGGTAGCGAAGAGCGGTCTTCGCTCTAAGACAATACATTAAGGCTGCAGGATTTCATACACTGCTGAAATGGTTCTGTTACCTAAGACAACAAATCCCACTTCAATAAGGCACATGTTCAGCTACAAAATGGGAAAGTCAGGAGTCAGGCAGAAGTGAGAAGTGCCCGTTTTCCAGGTGCTACTGATCTCGCGACCATGTAGTTACCAGCCATCTGGCAAACGCTCTGAACACATTAATGTGGGACCACCTTGAATTAATAAGGACAGCAGTGTTTCTGCTTTAAAAATGCCAGAACCACCTGGAATTTTCCTGAGCTGCTGCTTGCTTTGAAGCACAGCTTTTAGGCTGCGGACCACCGGCAAATGGTGTTCTTTGACTTACTTTTAGGGGGTTCACAGAAGGCAAGGATGACAAATAATCTGATATGGGTTTTGGAGCAACCAGCATATATGAAATTTCTAAAGGAGCCTAACACTCTGCTAACAGTTCTTAAGGGTCTACATCGAAAATTACTAGGTGGGACTGTGCGTACTTACTGACGGAACGGTCCCATCAAAACAGGACGTCATTTTTGGCAACAGTGTAGTGCAGAAAGGACCAGCACCTATGCAACAGAATTACGGAAAAAATGCCTAGTAGTTGAATGGAAGTCAGAATTGCAACAGGTGCAATTAATTCCCGATAATGTGTCCTAGAAAATTAAGTGCTATTTCTTCATTAAACTGTGTATATGCTATAGAGATGTTTAAATATCTGTTATTTCAAATTAAGCTCTTTTCTTTCCATATGAAATACAATTTGTATGTTAATCCTTCTGAAAGGGATTGGTATTTTGAAACATTGCTCATCCACAGCCTCAAAGATGAGCCCAATGGATCCTGGGATGCCCTCAGGATAACTCTGAGTCCATAAACAATAAGGCTATCGAGCCTGACTGTTAAAGTAAATTGCCAATGCAAGGACATACAAAGTAAACATGTATGAAATTACATTGCTGGGAATCCATCCACGGTTTTGAAATCCCATGTTGCACAGTTATTAGAAACAGCAAAATCTGAATGCCAAAAGATATTAAATATATACAATATCACCTTCCTCCTTAGAAGGTCTTGTTTCTTACATGGCCTGAAAATGCCTTTCTCCCAAATGCTGTATGCCTTGCTTGATATGTTGCTCATTGCAGCTGTACATCTATGTTGGTCAGAATGACCAAATGTTTTACACAACAAAGTAACATCAAGAGGAGTTAAACTTCACAGAATTAATCTATAGAAAGTAATTTCTAAGGTGGGAATGGAGTTCTATGAGAACCATTACACTTGCTTCGTGGATTGCTACGAGTAGGTTTCACAACCAAGTCCATGCACCAGCATCAAGATGGAATGAAACAAAAAGAGTGCAGCATCCAGTTAACAAATATGCTGAGAAAACAGGCTGTATATACAAAAGATATGCACTGTTTACCTGACACGTAATTTTTAAGGTGCTTAATTGATGTTTTAGGGAAGGTAGCAACATATACATATACGCTGTGTATATAAATCTAAATGTGTATATGAAACATAATACAGAACCAGACAATATTCCCAGATCCCTGATTTAATTAGACTCTCTAACGCATAAGATTGTATTTAAAATATTTCATAAAAATATCTAAAAAAGATAACATTTACATAAAAATAGCTCCAGTTTATCTGCTCTTCTGCTTTGCTGCTCACGGATAGGATTCTGCTGGGTTTCACAAGGACGCCATCTGGACCAGTGATAGTTTGAACAACTGTGCGTGATGAGAGAGCTCTGTTACTCGGTCCACCATCTTCTGCAGGGATGCAGTGTTGGGGTAACTCAAGGCAGCTGCCTTGGTGGCCAGAACAACGCTCTTGAGCAGTTCACACAGCTGGTTGCTGGAGTTCATCACTCTGTTGCACATGTCCTGAGTCGTCATTTGCCTCGCGAGCGTGTCTCCAATGAACACGAGTTTGTGAGCGCTCAAAATGATGAATTTGCTGTGTGCCACGAAGATCCGGGGGGGCTGAGAAGAGTTGACACAACTGAAAAAGGCATCGATGGCGTTTAGGAGGGAGTTGAAGTGAGTCTCGCACTGGTCGGAGTAGAACAAAAGCAGGCGGCTGTCATGGGAGGTCTGGAGAGCTTGTGGAGGCTTCCATTTGGAGATGTCATTCTCTACTGGCTTTGTGATCTCTTGCTCCAGACGTTGAAACTGATTGATCTGAAAGGAAAAACAAAAGCTCTCTTCAGCAAGTATTCTCGTAAGATGTTGTCATGTATTATGATTTCACTTTGTGCCTCAGGACACCCCTGGGTATCCTACACTGACCTTATGCTAAGTAAAAAGTATGTTTTCTAAGATCAAGTGCTTTGATTACCATAAATCCAAACACACAGAGCCCAGAAGGGAGAAACATCTAAGATACTCCATTTGCATTCAAAAAACTCAACTACCCAAACTCCTGAATTTACAGGCTGTTGCTCATTTGGAGTATTCTGAAATCACAAGTGAGAGAGATGGATCCAAGTGGCAATGACTCCTACACAATCTTTAAAAAGCTGTCATCTCTGTGGGATTTTGAGACGAAAGCCCTTTAACTCTCACCTCCTCATTGCTTGTACAATTTTCTGCCACACGATATGGCAACAACATATTGAAGAATTGATGTGAGGGAAAAGTGACAGCCCTCGATCTTGTGACCTACATTTTTTAGCACTAAAAGTGATGTTCGGCACAATATTTAAGCTGATGGTATTGATGTTCACTGAGCAGATGTGCAGGTGGCACGTGTATTCAGTATGGTCCAGTGATTAAGGCCCTGGACGGCGCATCAGGAAAGCCAAGTTCTCAACCTGGCTTTGTGACTGACCTGCTGTGAGACATCACAGAAGCTTGCTTCTTTTATTATCTGTATCCTTTGCACACTGCTAAGGGAAGGGGCCCCCCTGCTCTACTTGACCAGTGCTCCTTACGTGTGAGGAACGCTGAATTTCAGGGCGATTATACACACAGGAGGACATACCTGATGGTGCTCTAGCTCCATTTTGCTCTGCTTCATGATATTTTCTTTCTCCAGAAGCTCCTTCTGTTGCCTTTCAAACTCTTCTTTCCCCTGTTTCGCATAACATAAGAGACTGTGTTACATCAAAACTACTCCTGAGCTAAATGACAATTCACAGGTCAAGAAAGAGGCTGCTTTGTATTGGCTTTTTCACTGATAGTGCACAACCAAGAGTACAGATCATGAAAGGATAGTGTCGCAGAGCAAAAGGCTATCACTATTACAAATCCAACAGTCCTATTTGACAGGAAGTAATCAGCCTGGTGAAATTATTCTTGAATATGCATTAGCGTGACAATCGATTGCTGCTTTCCTGCAAGCAGCTTCTATAAAAAACACAGACAATTCCTATGTGGCCTTGTGCAGAACAAGGTGTTGGGTTTACCTACCTGCAGGTGAACATAATCGTAGTCATCCATCCAGCTCTTTTCCGAGCCTTCACTGGTGGCATTGTAAGGATGCTGGCCTTTACTCAGGAGTGGGGGAAGGGAGCTGCAGTGGTTCTGTGCTTTTTCTCCATGACGCTGCATCTGAGGACTGTCATAGACACAGTCAGGAGCGTTCATTATATTCTCTGGCGTGTTTTTGAAACGGGAGCTGCCCAGTGCCTGTTTGAAGAGCAGCTCTGCGTTGACACTGATAGTGGTGGTCAGCTGCTTGGCATCGTCCGGGACTGTCCTCGCCACCATAACGAACCGATCCAGGTCATCGCACTTGTTCTGCACTCTGGTGACAGCCAGGACATTCAGAGACCAGCTGCAGCTGTTCAAGTCATGACTGGTTTGGGTAAGGATCTGGTGGGAGTCCTCCAGCCTTTGCACCTCCCTCCTCATTTTGTTGAGGAGGCTGAACTCGGACAGGCAGGAAGCATTGGCTGCCGATCCTTTGGCAAACTGGAGGTACTCCAACAGCGACTGCTCTACCTTATCCACAGCAGCATGAATTTCATTGATGTGTTTCTCCATATATCCATAGGACCGCCAGTCTGGTGTAATGAAGGCTGTGAGGTGATTGACAGCTGTCTCCACCATCTGCTGGAGGCGATAAAGCCTCTCTATAGCAGTGTCTGGATCAAGGATTAGTCTTTTGTCCTGGGCAGTTGATGCTGACTGAGAAGAGTCTTTTGATGTCGTTGAAGATGTGGACATGTTACTCCTCGTGCTTCCTGTGCTGGAGAAAGACAACCTATTCATCCCATCAGTCACATCCTGTAAGCCTTTATTGTCTTGGAGGACTGGTGGTGGCACATCATAGACACCTTCTCTTCCTTCTGCGATGGGACTTTCACTGAGTCCTGTCTGTTGTCCTGGGAATGCAATTCCCCTCGGGGTATCATAAACATCTTTTTCAGGTGCAATTTGCTGCCCAAGAAAATGGTTTTGATGGTTCGTAGGGATGTCATAAACACTCTGTGTCTGTGGCATTCCACCCGGCAATAATAGGCTCTCAGGGGAAAATCTATTAAGTTCTTTTCCAGTTGCTTTGGTGATGGGAGGAGGAATGTCATATACTCCTTCTGGTCTTACACTGTGGCCCACTGCAGATGAAAACTCCTTCAAGTTTTCCCTCAGGGCTGTATCATCTTGGCATGCAGATGGAGGTGCAGCATAGACCTGAATCACAGAAAACAAAACGTGAAACCTTTGACTAGAAAAGCGAAATATTTCCCATCTTCCACTTGGCCTATAAAATCCTGGGATGGAAGATCTGCTGTTGACTTTCAAGGAGTCAGCTACTTATCATGAGTTTGACTGAGAGTCAGTTTTAATATCTCACTTTGTATCACTCATCTTGATGTCAATTCCCATAAGCAGCAAAATCCAAAAAGGCAGCATGCTTCCTTAAAGATAATATAGGTCTAATTATCAATTTTTAGTTCATAACCTTAATTTTGATGCAGTGCTTCACTTTACCAGTTTTAACAGCTTAAAAATCTAAGGAAGCTTCTGAAGTACTGAATCTCCTTTTCCTTCAGGATCATGCATGCACCCTTGTTAGAACACGTCTTTGGCCAGACAGGAAAAAACAGGATCTTGTGGAAACAGAGCAACACTTACCCCTTTGGCAGGTGGTATGTCATACACTCCTAAAGCTTTTGCTTCTCCCATGGGACCTGGAAGTGCAGGCCCCTTAACTGATGTGGGGGGAATGTCATATATCTGAAGAAAGAATAAATTGATTACAGAAACAAGTCACCTCAGGGAAAGCTCTGCTATCAGATGAGTTTTCATAGTTTCTGTGTTTCCTCTCAAAAGGTTTGAACATGACCAGAGCTCTTCAAGTTTTTTTCATATGGGAGAACGTCTTGGATTTGCCCAGAATTTTGGACAGTTAGGAGGAAATGCACTTTGCTAGGTCTCCTCTGGGCAATGGTGTGGACAGCAGGCTGGAGGGATGAAGTGACTTCCCTCCTGAGAGGTAAATCAGGGTCAGTCTATTACAGATACCTCCTGGGGTGAACAGGGGAGCACATGTGACCAGAACTGACCACACCCTTACATCCAGGGTGCTTGAGTTCCAGGTCCTGCAAGCCTCCACTCTACATGTCTGTGGTCCTGGGGACTGACTGCTAAGGGTGCTCCCCAGAACAAAGACATATTTCAAGCTCAGTGACATGGTGCAGTCAATAGGTGGTGAAAACAACTCCCTGCATAGCAGCTGTTCATCTAGGCGATAATTTTACCCTTACTGAGTGAATTACTGTCAACTATGCAACAACAAAGTACAGGGAAAAAAAAATGTTCCCAGGCAGCAAGTTTATTCTGTTTACATATACTCTTTGATCAAAACAGAGAGAACAAATGGGACTTTAGCATCTGGTGTGCTGCCAAATCTTAGTCAACATCAAATAAAACTTTGAAATACGTCTGTGATCTGTGAATAAGCCACAGCATCTAATTAAAACATATTTTCTCTCTGAAATGAGAGAACTTGCCTTGCTCATAAAAGTCTGGTAGAAATTCATCACCTTTTGTGCTCTGTGAGCCCTGTTGGCACTTTTATTGGTACCTACCCCTTGGAGAGGGCGAACGGGGGGGATATCGTAGGCATCCTTCTGGTGTTTGGAAGGGAATTCATAAACATAACCTTGTCCTGACCTGACTGGTGTTATTACCTGTGGGTAAAAAGAAAAGAGGAAATGTTAAGTCTCTGAGGATCTTGGCACGTTCTCTCTGTAACTGCACAGGGTATAAACAATCCAGTCGTACTAACATTCATGCTTCATTGGCCATGTTAGTAACACCACTCTGCACACCCTTCTGAGAGGTGAACACCCTAAAATGAGTTTTAGTAGCCACAAATGCACCATTTTTTTCTTTCCAGACCAGCCCTGACATAACTGTTCGCTAGTGCTCTATGCTGTCTTCTATCTGTCAAGCATAGATTCTCCAAGGGGTCTGAGAGCTCGGTCTCTTCTTCCCATCGACCTCCTATTAGCACAGAAAACACGAGGTGATGGCTGCACCACCCACTTGCTGAGATCAGGGCTGTGGACACTGATCCTACCAGGTGTGAGTGCCCCCACTCATTGTCAGAAGCTTAAAATGCTATGTTTAGGCTCTGGGAGTCTACATCTTTGCTTGTAGAGGTATTTCCTACCCACTCCAGCAGGACTCCTTGTGTTATTGTGCTCCATAGCACAACATCCTGGAGAACTGAGTGTGAGTTGTGGCTTTGGAAATTCTTTACATAGAAACGCCATGCTTAAGCCTTCCAAAGCAGGATGTTCAATTTTGCTGTCTCTGCTTGGTTTTTCTATGTTAGCAGCTAAGAGATGGGAAACGTCAAGCCATTCTTGAAGTATATAATGCAATAACAGCGTCTGAAAAAACAAGAAAGCTTAGAATTTACATTTTTTGACATTTTGTAAACCATTAACTACCATAATGACTACAAATAAGATCTGGTGAAAAATAAATGCCTGAAGTCTTGGACAGCATCTGCACAGCAGAATTTCAGTACAGTGTGGTATAAAAGAAATGTTACCTAACCCCTAAAGAGAACTGGGTTTGTCGTGGAAATGCTGACATCTTAACCTCTGCTGGTGCTATTTAGCTCTAAGAAAAAAATATAAATACTGTAACCCAAAGGCACAAAATGGCAAATTACATAGGCTCGTATAAGACGTGACTTTGTACTCAGCTGGGGAAAATTTTATACCAGAGTTACCTAACTGTCCTCAGAAATGTATGCAAGACATACCAACAGCATTTCTACCCAGATGTTAAATAAGGGTCCCGTGGCAGTTTTTGCTGTAAGGAATCCTCGCATCCTGGCCAGATTTCACAGTGAGTTTTTCTCGACTGAGGTCTTCAGGGAAAGTCCCTCATGCTAACCCCCCACCTCTTCTCTGCTATGTTGACAACACAGACTTTCCTTCCTTTCGCTTGCTGCCCAGATTTGGCTGTGTAGTCTCTGTCCCTGTACCATGAAACAATCACTGGATTCCCCCCCCCAAGGTGGGCGCTTTGCCAGCACAAGTGCAGCTCTGACTCAGTGAGTAGCCCAAGGCAGCACCAGCCCCTGCCCTGGCTGCGTGGGCCTTGGGAGAAGGAGGAACATTCACGCCTGGCAGGCGGGGGAAGACCACGGCTTTTGCAAGTGTGCTTTTCCTTGAATTAGCATCAGAAGACAGGAACTGGAAGTGATACAGTCTCCAGAGTGCTGCGTATGAGACAACTCCTGCTCAACTGGGTGTGGGGCTAATAGGGCTTACATACATGAGAGTTTTTTTAAAGTGAATCTAAAAATACTGCATTTATGACAGGCTGCTCCTGTCCTGCAGTCACCTACTGCATTGTAAAAGGTATCTATGGGCAAAACTTCTAAGGAAGTTCCTTCTGAAGTCATTGGAAGCTTCCCATAATGGGTCACTCCAGACAGTATCCCTCCCAGGCCACTCTCATGTAATACTGGGATTATTCTGTTTCCCAGAGAAAATTCTAACTTGTCTCAACATCGCTTCTCCATGCTTTTTCTACCAGTGAGGGCTAATGACCAGACTAGAATAGTTTGCCATATATATTTTGCATCCTTTTTTTGCCCCCAGCTGTGTACTGCCAGTCAAATGCTTCCTACCCAAGTCAAGAACAGAAGGATTTGATTTTAAGCCATGTTTTCTCAGAGGTTCCTTCCAAGGGCTCCAAAATTACAACCATGGAGTTGCTCCAATGAGTCATTCGGTGTGTTAAAGTGATCCTCTGGGAGAACTGACAATGCACAGTAAAAACAAAGGACTGTTTCCTGGGTAGCCCATCTCCACCAGACCTTCTGCTGCTGTGAGCACTGTGGCATTAGGCTGCTTGCTAATATGCTGGGAAACTACTTGACCATCCCAGAGAAAAGAAACAACAGGGTATTCATGGCGGGCAGCCAGAGGCCCCCCGCAGCGCTGGAAGCAGGAGGAACGGTGCATTGCTGCAGTTTGGCTCTGCTTCACCTGCTGCTTGTTGCCTAGATGGACAAAGCAGGACTCAGGCTGTGTCAGGCTCCGAAAATACAGATATTGGTCGCTCAGTGTGAAATTTTTATATCCACTTGCTCAGTTTTGTTCTACACCAGAAGCTGAAGGAACTCCTTCAGGATAAAAGGAGGCTCAGGGGAGACCTTATCACTCTCTACAACTACCTGAAAGGTGGCTGTAGCCAGGTGGGGGTTGATCTCTTCTCCCAGGCAACAACCAACAGAACGAGGGGGTGCAGTCTTAAGCTGTGCCAGGGGAAGTTTAGGTTAGATGTTAGAAAAAAAATTCTTCACTGAAAGAGTGATTGGGCACTGGAACTGTCTGCCCAGGGAGGTGGTGGAGTCACTGTCCCTGGACATGTTCAAAGGAAAGACTGGACGTGGCACTCAGTGCCATGGTTTAGTTGAAGAGGAGGTGTTAGGTCACAGGTTGGACTTAATGATCTCAAAGGTCTTTTCCAATCTAGTTCATTCTGTGATTGTGTGATTCTGTGATGAAAGACAACATCATTTGCTTCTTGTTCAGAGAATTGATCTCCATGGACAAAGTCACAGGCCTCTAATACAAAAAAGGGAGTTGATCCAAACAGCACAGGTAATAAGGCACAGAATCACAGAAGGCTGGAAAAGACCTTTAGGATCATCGGGTCCAGCCATGAACCCAGCACTGCCAAGTCCACCACTAGGCCATGTCCCTAAACACACACAGGTAAAACCACTTGTTCTTCTTACAGGTAAACATGTTATTTTGCTTTTGTAACAAGAAGCCCTGGTCACAAAGCAGATGATATCCTTGCACCATGGAGCCTGGAACATGCATGGAAGAGAAGCTTGCTCATGCCCAGTCCTTGCAGAGAAATTCTCCCTCACTCTGCATACAGGAGTTTCATGCAGCTGCAGTTACTCTTGTAGTTCATCTTCAGAAAGCTTTCCCATTTTCCAAAAAAATCCTGACATACCAGATGCCGTATGAAAGATTTACAGCACTACAAGGCTGCTGGTTTTATTTACTGTGATACAAGCCTGAAAAGCTGCACTGAAGCTAGATGGACCACATGAAGGAAGCCAGTTTCACTCAGCACTGCAGGATTTTTTATATCATCTAGACACTTTTGCTCTTTCCCAGACCTGAAGCAGTGGTCAAGCAGGGTCACTCCTTTATTCAGTTGAAACAAAACCCAGCTCTGGGTGTGTCTAGCTGTTGTTAAAGAAAGTGAGAGGTTAAGGCACAAAATGCTTGGTTCTGGCTATTCATGAGTAAAATCTGCCTGCAAGTGCAACTGTGGACAGAAGACCTGAGCTGTCTGCAGGGCTGTATTTAGCACTGCACTCTACTTAAGGTGGCATTTATTTTCCAAATAAAAATGCATCAAATGCTTTTACGTCTGCTCGCTTTAGGCTTTCGAGAAAGTTATATGAAAGGCAGAAAATATGACTTTAAAAAACCCAGGAACAACCAAGGTTTGCTGATAACATGAAAGACAGTTTTTCTCTCCCAGTGACTTGGGTATATTTTCCTATGTGGAGGATTATTATCCAGTAACAACACGTTATGAGCAATTTCACAACAAAATCCCCCGCAGACGATAATCTGGTCTGTACCGAGTACAAGAATGTCTCCTGTTGTACCTCCACTCCTCCTTCCTTCCAGTGCTTTTCATTAAGCTAAACATGCCTCTGGACTGCTTATTCCTGGTCAATTCAGAACAGAAGCAGCTCATCACCAAAGCTTATCTTGAGTAAACATTTTGTAACAGTAATTAAAAGAATGCCCACACTACTCAGCAAAGGGAAAATGTGGGGCATGTGTTCTTACTCTCAAGACCTCACATGGGTCATCAAGAGATGGGGTTGCACTGCTTCTTCTGTCTGAGGAAGAGAGGGGCAGCTGGGCAGATGAAGTATGAAAGATACCAAACCCAGTCAGAAGTAACTTTGGATTTTGAATATTCACCCATAAATATATTAAATTAACTTCCTGCTTCTGAATGGGATGCTGAGCCCTTCCAATGCATTGTTGAACAATTTTCCATGGTTTTATTTTTGATGATAGTTTACTTTTGAAGATGACTCCAGAAGGAAGGAGGTGACTGCAAAGGAAACGTTCCACTTTTCCCACTGCTAGAACAGGGCTAGCAGCCCCATCTGGCACTCACAAATTTATTTTCTAACAAATGTCATTGCACTTCATACCTCACGAGGATTATTTTTCCTTTTACCTCTTCTCTTTTAAGAATGCCTGTGGTCATCCAAGTATAAAAAAATAATCTCGCATTTCAAACCAGCAATTTTCCTTGTTTATGTGTTAAAGGAAACAGATGGTGTTCCCACAAACTATCTAGCCCAACATTCTCAAAACATTGTTAACCACTTAATCCATGCAGAGCAACTAACAGGGACCAGCTTTGGCTCTGGTGAAACATGTAATGAGCCTTCAAACTTTCAGTACTGCAAAACAAAGACAACCGAGCAGAAAGTTTGTTCTGTTCTTGCTGAAGACCACGCTCTTCCAAAAGCAATTATTTGGGCCTTTTCCATGCCAATGGCATGTCCCTAACCGAGAAAAAAGAGCTGAATGTGCATGTACTTCACAAAATATCCAGTCCTGTGGTTCATTAAATCCCTCTTCCCTAAATATAGGGGAGGAAAAAAAACCCAACATTCTATTTCTTCCAGGATTAAAATGAATGTTAGGCTGCAACAGAGAACATTCCTTACTGCGGCAACCATTCGTGCTTACAGCAGATACATAACACTGTAGTTTACATTGTTTCACAAGGACAAAGAGCAAATAAACCTACTGAAGCAAACAAAATTACTCTGAATTTATAGCAGTACCGTGGAGGGCAGAATTTGGCCTGTTCTCATGAACTGCAATTCCTGATATGCAGAATGACGGGAAACAAGTGAGTTTTACAGGTGACAGAACTGATCAGAGGTATGCTGCACCTCTGCAACACCTTGCTCCACCCAAACAACAGGCAGAGGGGAGCTAAAATGAGCAGCTTGGTATTTCCTGGTATGGTCTCTCAACCCCAAGAGCCCACTGGCACCTGCTGAGCGCTTTTTAAATAGATTTTAAATAGTGCTTTTTGAAGGTGGGAAAGAAAGGGCATATATTTTAAATCAGGATGAAGAACGGTATTAAAACATATTTTGCCCCACGATGCTCTCCTCTTCACCCCATGGGTAGGGCTCAGCAGCTGATGAGCTACTGCCATCAGGGAAGAGTTCTGCCCTGGAGGAGGCCAAGTGGTGGTGCATGAAAGAGGGCTGGCATAAAGCCTGGATATGCGAAAAAGGAATCACAGTGTAAGGAAATGAAAAAAAAAAAAAGTCATGTCTGTTTTCTGTTGTAAATTATTTCTGTAAATTTAATATGAAAGTCTAATTGTTGCAATTCTGTTCCTGAGCCTCTCAAGTGGATATATAACAGCCACCTGGGCTCTCTTTGGCTTGTAACAAGCATAAAACAGACAAAGAGAATATAGGGAAATAACAGAGAGAATTAAGGGGAAAAAGAATTCCCTACTCTTTTGAATTCCTAGCCATTTGTAAGGCAGTGACAGGAGCCATTGAATGATGTCAGATCAGGCAATGAACCACCTCTTGGCCCTTCTTTCTGTTTTGCTGCATGTACTTAGGAAGTAAGTACATGTGTGTCTCTTTAAATGTTTTGAGGTTTTTTTTTCCCTTGGGAAAGGTTCAGTGGCTAAACTGAACTGCAAGAAGGCTGGGTTAAAAACCAGTCTGTAAGGTAATTTAGGTATTTAAAAAAACCTAACTATCTGGCTAAAACTGTCATTTTTACAAAAAGCACATAGTGTTTCCACTCATGTCTTCTGCAAGCTGCATCAGGATTTCCAGTGACTGATAATACATTTCCTGACAGTAATACCTACAGTATCACTTTCTGTTGCCTGCTCTGAAAAAACAAGCAATCATGTTTTTACTTATTTATTTGCTGTATACAATAACATACAGTGTATTTCCCTGCTGCCAATGAGTAAAGGTTGGAGTTCCACATGTGCTAAGGATACTCTTATCAATGTTTGGGTTTGTAAGTTGCTATAGGTCTTAAGATTATGAACTACAACACTTTATTTTAATCCAAATAATGAATGAACATTTGGCCACTGTAAAATGTTCTGGTGTAGTATTTTCTGCCAAGACTGGACTGTTGGAGAGCTTTGATCAAGTCTCAGAAGCTGGAAGAGAGGGGAGGAAGCCTGTAGAGGCATTTCTTCTGATGCACTGGACTTGTAGCTGCAGCTATGAGTTGTTTCTAGTGCTGTGGCCCAAATGTCTCTGCCAGGCAAGAGGAAATCGACGGAAATGACTATCGATTTCCTGGGCTGGGCTGAGTGAGTTATCAGCTCTAGCTCGCGGCAGAAAGAAATGCGGCATCAAGGCGTGTTGTGACACCTCTGCTTGTGCTTGAGTGGGTGTTCACCACCGAGATTTCTTAGAATATTCAGATGTGTGAAGATAAGGACACATGACAAATACTACCCTGACACAGAACTGATTTACTTCTTGATGCTGCTTTCATCTTCAAAAAACCTGCTTATTTTCTCCTACACTTCATCTCCACTTGCTGTCCAAGACCTACACCTATGAAGATTCTGCGGTAATTGCACGTGTTCTCAGAGCTAAAGCAGGTCCAGATGTCACTTATTCATGGTGTGTTAAATTAAAAATGCTTAACTCTGCAGGCTCAGACATTTAAACAGAAACTTCTAAATGTGTCTGTGAAGTGCCTCACCAGTAGATGCCCAGTTTTAAAAAATGCCCCTGTGGTATTGTTATGTAAACAACAGTATGTAATGAAAATGGGTGTTACAATTTTGTGGTTGCATTATTTCAACAAGACTTATACAACTTTTGAGTTGTGAGTCTTGAAGATATAGAGCAGAAGTTGTGAAACAAATTTAAGATTAAGAAATGTGACATCACAAGCTGGCCTGGATTCAAACCCTCACTGCTGGTGAAAAGGGTATAACCAACTACTTTGCAACTAGCCTAATCCTGACTTTTTAACTTCTGGTGTGACCTCTTCCATTAATCAGTGCACAAAAGCAGGGTCATTACAATATTTTTCAGTTTTGTATTTTTCCTAAATCTGAAGTGCAGGTTTATTGTCTTTCCAAACAACTTTTTTTTTTTTTTTAAGTCTGTGGAGTTACATAAATGTCCTAAACTTTGATTAGTATAAAATGACAGGGCTGTATGAAGTGTGGTGGAATAGTGCTGAACTTGCATTAGCTGTACCTTCAGATGATAGTGTTGAATTTTTTCTCACTGATGTTCATGATTGCAAGCTAAATACAGATAAAAAGGTCTGTATCTACAGATCTTACCGAAAGAGCTGTACAAAGCACAAAAATAGCTCAACAGCTTTGTCACTGCCAAGATTTGACTGGGTATTTTTTTTTTTTCTTTATTTTATGATGTTTTTGTGACATGATCCTGCTCTCTCTCACATCAGCTCTAGGGCTTGCTGCCAGTTGTGTTATGAGCAACATTTCTGCTTGCTTCAGTGGAACAGGCTTGGTGCTGGCTGGCCTTGAATTGCAAGGCTGACTGGGAAGGGGTATTTCCAAGATTCTGGTAAGAGCCATTCTTGCTTACAAAATGTAATTAAAGATAGTCAAACCAACACTTGTGAGAATGTCTCATTTTTGACAGGAGAGGAAGAGAACAAAAGAGATGAGCAAATCATACCATTACTATTAAATTATCAGCATTTTTAAGAGGAGTGTGAAGAGGATAGTTGTCCAACATTGTTGATAAGAGTTTTACCAGTGTCATCTCCATGACAATTACTCATATTTAGGCAGACAGAGACATCATCATTTTTGCATGCATTGGCCAACAGAGCTAAAAAGCTGACATGTTACAGGACTGGTGATAGAACAAGCATGAACTCTGAAATAATGTCTGTGGATGGGTCTTACAGAGAAAGAAACCC
Organism: Melanocharis versteri; assembly: GCA_013397845.1. Lineage (NCBI taxonomy): Eukaryota > Metazoa > Chordata > Aves > Passeriformes > Melanocharitidae > Melanocharis > Melanocharis versteri. Next base: position 704,387 of record VZTG01002536.1, on the reverse strand, counting down.
CCCCAATTATTGAGTGATAAGTTTTAGTGGAGAAATATGCGTATCTGCTAAAGCATTCTCTGGAAACCTGTGATTAAACCTGAGCTGCAGTTTTGATAAATGAAAAGTATGTGGCAAAACTCGGCACCTCAGCATTCGGGTCTCTGGTCTGTGATAAAAAAGAGTATCTTGCTTTGGCCATCCCAGTCTGTCTAGTCTCCCCACTTTAAAAAGGTTGTCACATGAAGAACCATTTGCAAACCAGTGCTTGTTTTCTGTGCTGGTAATACTATGACTGTCTCTTCTCAAAGACAGAAGCCCAAATTTAGGGAAGTTTGGTAGAGGAGAGGAAACAAAGAAAAAGGATGAGGTGTTAAGGCAGGTAGGGCAGAGAGTGTCTTGTTGTGACCGACATGAAATCCTAAAGTCTCACAAACAAAAACCAGTTTGGTTCAATTCATAAAAATAATTTTAATTCTTCTGAGGTGCTTCATCTTACTTCTGTTATTTCTTTCCTCCTAGATTGAATTTCTAGACTAGGGGGCAAGCTTCATTTGGGAATTGTTTTAACAGGGTATTTCCATGACTTCTTGTTTCCCTTCCTTTAAGGCATTTCTCAGAATGGATCCCTCCCTGTCAACAATTTCAGTTTTTGTGAATTGGCATTTCCCAGTGGGTGAAAAAATGGTTGAGATGAAGCATTGCCAAAGAGTTTCAATTCCACAAGAGTGTTCTCAGAGGTACACTTGGGCAGAAACAATGGAAGTGCCCCTAAATAATTTAAGTTGGGAACAACGCTGCTCTGAGAGAGAGAGGCAAATAAAACTTCCACGAGGAAGAAGCTTGATTTGATTTGATTTGATTTGATTTGATTTGATTTGATTTGATTTGATTTGTAGAGGTTCTCTGGCTCACAAGATCTATTGGCTCCATTTCTGTATGGGTATCTCGGGGCAGCTGTACAGACAAGTGCTCCTTGTAAGTGGTGTTTAGATTAGCACAGCTTGCTTTGGCAAGTTTATGGAAGGCATAGACACCTTTTAAACAGATATAAACTCCATCCTTAATTGTTTGTTACATCTGTATAATAATTATACCAGACCTCAATCATGACTGATTGTGCATATGTAAAAGTTGTGACGATAAGACCCAAAGGGAATATATTACTGTCTTTTAAGGATTAGGGATGGACTGTCTTATGGAAGGTTCCTGTCTCCTAGGAACTTAACTACCTTAATTTCACTTTGCTCCCATTTTAACAGTCTGTTTGTGAAAAAAGATTAATTTAGATTCATGTTAAAAAAAAAAGATGCAATACTGCCACTGCTATATAAAAACGAAAAATTGAAATGTTTCATGCAAACATATGGAATGATGATATTCTGACGCTAATAATGCCTGCCAAGGCTTTAGATCTCACTAGAACTGCATTTTCTGATGGTCAGCAACCTGTCTTCATCTACCCATTTCCTGTCGTCAGAAACCACACTTCCTCCTTATGATGAGATTAATTTTCTGAATAATCAGTTTTCCACTCACGTGAAATTATTTTTTCTAAAATGCTCTGCTGCTCTGCTTAGTTTTCAGTACTTAGAGGGCAATTTAGATTACCCGAATTTGGTGTTTTGTTTCAGACATAACCAAAGGTTCAGTTAGGTTTCTAACCACCAAGAAAGAGCTTGTATTTTTCTTTTATTATTACTATTACCATTGTTATACTATTTTTAGCAAAGGTTTGATCCTGCTCTTGTGCAGACAGATTTGTGTCCCTGGAGACCTCGGTTACTGGATGAGATTGCAGGACTGGCCTTTTTTTTCTGATACTCCAGGGGAAAAATGCATGCCTCTGGTCTACAAACAGAACTAATGAAAAAGAGCCCTGTGCTCAGGGAGGAACAGGGAGTAATGTTGAGCTCATATATTTGCTCAGCCTAATAAAATGCAGTCTTTTGCTTGAAATACTTCTCTACAAATCACATCAGTGACTAACTGCTGCTTACTCTGCCTCGTGGATGAGGGATTAACTGCACGGACTTTCTGTCAGTAAAATGGTTGTTCTCCTATTAACATCACATGGAAAGTTACAAGTGAAACTCCCAAGCCTAAGAAAAAGGCTGTGTGCTGTTTTAACCTCTGAGCTTGCCTTTAACTGGAGGTATTTTCATCCTTCTTTAGAGCACATTTTGTGAAAGCGAGCTCTGAGTGTGGAGGTACGTGTTACCATTCCTGCTGCACTCAGCAAACTTCCTGTGTGTTCAGCACTTTTAACACTGAAGCAATATTTTGTTACGAGGGATACAAATCCCCAGAGCAGAGTTTGTAATGTGAAAGCAGAAGAAAAGAGGGACTATATGATCACTGTTTGGGCCATTTATGGAAACCCCATCACAGGAAACTCTGGTATTTCAGGCCTGAGGGTAAATGGGGACTTTATCTTGCAATGTAAATACATTTTACCAACAAACTGCAAAACACTAGATATGATCCCATTCTTTCGGATAATAATCTGACACAACTCTTTACTGTGCGTAATGTCTGTCTCTTCTTACTTCACAAATGTGAAAATAGGCAAGGAAAAGAAGACAATAATGTAAAGGCAGGCTTATTTCTGGAACAAAACATTATAAGCTGCCATTTGTTTCTTCCCAGCTAGGACACTACTTGTGTAATTGGAAGGAAAAACATCATAATGTGGCTAACTGGCTCCTGCTACTGAAGTCTGTGCCAGAATTGTCAGGGTGGTGCTGCTTGTGGGGTGGTGTTTCTACTTTCTTGTGCATTGAACCAGCATGACTCTTAACATAAATAAAAACCGGGGAACAAGGTCCGTTCCCATAGCCATGGTTTACCCAAACCTCCTGCTGAAGGCAGTGACCTCTTGATAAAGGCAGAGATAGTAGGATGGCGGGGTGTGAAACCCTTGATTTGTCAAGGACATGTTTATATGTGGAAATAGGCCAGGGATGAAGATGAGTTCCTTCCCTGTTCTGCTCTATCCACTTTTATAAGGTGGATAAATCTGAGTGTTTCCTGAACCGCAGCGTTCCAGTTCAAACAGACCAACAAACAAAGAAGCTGATTTGTTCCAAGCTGCCATTCATCTCTATTTGCCTGAGTTGGTCCGTGCCTTGTGGGAGCTGTAGTTCAGGGCTGGTAACTCCCACAGTGCAGTCTCTTATCTGGTCAAACATCAGTCTCATTCTGTTTTGTGCAGTTTCCTTGATCAACAGTTCTCTTGAGAGCTACTGGTTCCTACAGAAAGCTGTTTTCCAACAAGGAAATAATTCCCTTAATTTGTTTTTGGCCAATGCTATTTTCAGGATGACAGGGACAGCACAACAGATCAGCTAGGGGAAACACTGAACCAGAAAATGAGTGTTTAAATTACGGCAGTGACTTTTTTTTCATGTGTAGCTTTCCCTACATTAAAGCTTAGGTGTGAACTAATGATTAATCACAGATGCAAAAGAGTCTTTGTGCTTTGACAGCACCTTTCCCAAAGGATGTTCTCAAAGCAATCTGTACAGAATGAGTTCCCTCATAATTAACCCACATATTTTGCAGATGAAATGCAAAAGCACCACTCAAGACCATGCAGAATTCTGCGACAAGGATAAAATCCAGGTTTCCTGAATGTCAGATTTGTCTGAAGGCTCCTTCTTTTTGCTGGCTGCAGCAAAAGAGAGTAAGTTCCAAGACAGAGCACAGAAAGAGGGAATAAATTCTAAGATGCAGCTTTCCCCTCTACGCTCCTCAGACGCTCTCCACACTTCGAGGTGGAACCGTTTGGTGACTGAACTTGCAGCAGAGCTACAAAAGCCTGGGGCTAATCATGGCTAATTTTAAACCACCTCTCGTTATCTCTGTCATTGGTAGAGTGAGTTCTAGAAGGTGCTATTTCTTTTTGATAGAGGGAGCCAATACAGCTCTGTTGTCAGCAACCAGTTTGGCCAGAACCAATTAATCACCGTAATTACCTGCCTCAGGACTCCTTTTTGACTCGCTTTGCCCTGCTGGCTAAGGAGATGCGTTACCTCAGCACAGCTTAATGACATGCCTGCTGTTGATTTACTGCTGCTCGAGGCTAGACAATTCCTGCCTGACAGCAGCTCCTAAGCCCTGCCTGCAAAACCTGTACGGCAGCCAAGCCACACGTTCACACAAGGGAAGCAAGCAGACACCTGCAGAGAGGGACAGCACAGAAACTGCTGCTGGTCCCACTTAAAGTGGTGTCTAGAGCACACGGTTTTCTTCTCTAGCTCCTGCTATGGGAAGGGAGGAGGCTTGCGTAACAGCAAGAACTTGTAGCAAAACCCCTTGACATCCGTAAGGCTACCAAAATACCCAGCTTGCTGATTCTGCCGATGGCAGGAAGCAGAGTGGCTCGTTTAAGCCTTTGAAGCAGGTGTTCCAAGTCTGAAAAAAGAGATTATTCATTTTGGAAGACAAAACAAAGAGACCCCAAATCAAATCTTCAAGATGCCCAGCTTTTCTAAATATTAAGGATTGTTTTTACTGATCCCTACAGGAGGAGGATTTGGAGGGCAGACTTTCTTCACACAAAGCTGAAGTGCTTTCCTGTAATTAGGCTTTCCTTTCACAAAGGCATTAGCAGAGAGTTGCAGCTGTAGCTGTAAAAACACAGTTTAGCAAGATCGGGATGATAAAGAATGGAGTAGTTTTACCTCAGACACCTCCTTCACTAGAAAGTTGTCTTTTGCCTGCCATGGTTTCAATCCCAATGGACCCCTTTAGTGTAGAACTGAGCAATTCCAAGGAGCAAGAGATATATCTGCCTCTGATCAAAACAGGATGCTGCCATGAGTTTTGCCTGCCACTAGTACAACACAGTGAATACTGAGACTAAGGACTCTTAGGCTAAATAAATTTAAGTCAGGACTAAAGCAAGTAGCAAATATTGGCTAGTGCTAAATAGGTTGGCATTTACTTTGATCAAGGGTGAAATGCTTTATAAACGTGCATTTTTAGTTATTTTACCGTCAGCAGCACAGCTGGCCTTTCACGGGTTGCAAGGAATTAAATGAAAACAGGTCACAACTCTGACAAATAGATAATTTTCTAAAGAAGTAGACTTGAATTCAGAAAAATTCATAATCAAGGTTGCTGAAAAAGTTTCTAGGCAGAAACTTGGAGAAAACAGGTGCTTTTCTGCTTCTGATTTCTGTACCTCAACAAGAACTTTGCACTTAGATTAAAACAAAGATTTCAGTCTCTCTAGCGTTTCAAGGGTTTTAACACACTCCTAGCTGCCAACAGGTTTATGCAGAATGTCCTGTTATTTTCATGGGAGCTGGAGAGGGTGGGAGGAGTGAGAAGGAACTTCTAATCAGCTGGAAAATTCTTTCTGCGTAGAATAGAAACACACATTCATTATGCTAAGCAAACTATCTTAATAGTATTTAGGCAAGTCAGGTCCTAAAATGAAGGTACATAGTGCTCATCCCAAACTAACACCTTGGGCTTTCCTAACAGACCTTACTGCGGATCTGCTGTATGGTTCATCTTCTGAGCCCAAGCTGCATAGCTGAGGCATCTCTGAACAGTGCTGTAAAACGTTTCCTACGGCCATGCCCTAAAATGAGGTCTCTTCTGTGCTGCCCCAGCAATAGGCTGTTTACCAGGTGCTCACTAACCACCTTGGAGGATATCTGCTGTGGATAGGCAAACAATAGTGCCCCTGGAAAAGATTTCACTCTGTGTAGTCTATATGGAAAGAAGAAAATGAGAGAAAATAGACGAGAGTTATCAAGAAAACCCACGTAATTGCTCCAACAAAGCTCCTATCTCTGCCTGTGCAGCAAGTGCAATTTTCTCATATTATCTTCCTGCACAGCCTATAAAGCATAACTATGGAAAAACTGAGCCAGCAAACCTCTTTATAAATTGACTTGGAATGGTTTCACAGATCTTTCTCTCTTGCTCAGAAGGCAAAAAATCCATTTATTCTTATCAAGGAAAATGAAATTATAACAAGGAAATAAAAGCATTAGAAGATGTCTTCCAAAGGCCTGATATGAAAAAGGCTGACTTGTGGGTGATGTGGGGGAAAAACACAAAACAGATGGTCTTGCCAATCTAAATTAGATGAAAGTTTAAACCAGTAAAGAACTTCCTGACAGAGCCATCATCCGCTTACATAAATTGGATATTAATGCCGTGCTTTAAGCTCTAATGGTAAGGAGGATGCTGATATCTGGAGCTGTTGAACTGGGAATGGTAGGACTGAAAGAATTTCTTTTTGGCTTTGTAATAGGGGGCCTGTAAGGCCAAAAGAATTGCCTTCCTTCCTTCCTTGGGTATCTTCCTTAATCCTTACCCTTACAGGTCAACAGGGTACCTGGCAGGTATCCTGTGAAGGTAAAATGAGGGAGAGGCAGCAGATGGGGAGAACTTAAGAAGGACAGCAGCAATAAGGGGGGACCCACATAGTGCAATGCTTCAAACTGGAGCCCTGGGAGCTCTCGTGCTGCAGTAATGGCTGCATCACGGAGCTGCTGCAGCTCTCACTTTCAACCAAGAAATTTAACCGTAGATAAACATCAAGTGCACTCTTAAAAGGTTTAGGTTTAGTATTAAAACATCCCTCATTATCATCATCCTCTTGCTCCCTCACTCTTGCAAGTATGGCCCTTGTCTCATCAATCATTACTTCCTCTTTGTAGTTTAGACTCACTGGGACTGCTCCAGCAAGACAGCATATAATTTTTAATTAAACAAAAATTACTTGGGCAGATGATGTAACTGTTCATTAATAAAGTGGGAGAGTTCATCTTGCTGCAGCAGCTCTTTTGAACACATAATGCCAGAGTGCCATAGGCCAAATGTGCTTCAGCCTGGGAGGAACCTGAGATCACAAACTTCTCTCAGCACAAGTGAGCTGCTTTGGAGCTACGAAGTAAAATCAAATGCACACACCTTGTTAGTCAGAGCTGGACCATCAATACACCTCTGCATGGAGGGTGGCACCTGGTAAATGTCTTGTCCCAACAGACCATGACCAGTGGGTATCTGGTAAATTCCCTGATTCTGGTGGGAAGGCGGCACTTGGTAGACAGGGTCCCGTGCTGAGGCGTGTGAGCTTGGCACTTGGTAGATCTTTTGGTGGTTGAAGGGCTGATTCATCAGTCCTGAGCTGGGCATATCCTGGCCAGAAGCACTGTCCTGTACCACGGGACCTATCAGGAGTTTCACACGGTTGCCTGGGACGATGCCTTGCCGGCCGTGCAAGGAACAGAGCCACCATCCTTCCAGACCCTCGGTGTTCTGTTCTATCACCGTCAGGATGTCTCCCTTGCGGAAGGCCAACTCTTCTGCATACTCGGGGACGTTGTCGTACAGGGCTCTTGCCATAAGATTCTGTGGAGAAAGACAGGCAAGAACAGCAAATCAACAAACAATTTTTCTATATATCTTCAAGCGCATTCTAGGTGACAAGAAATAAGAACTGAATTTGCAAAAGAAGTGTGCAGGAAATCAAAATAACATGGAAAATCATGAAGCACAGGGGATTCCTCTGTCCCAAGTTGGAAAAATGAGAGGTTTATGGATAAGCAACACTGCTAGTGAGAAATCTTCCAGCAACAGTGGGTCAGATAGAAGTTCTTTATATGGCCTAGTCACCTGAACAGACAGAAAGTCAGGAGAGCTCTGCTCTTGGCACTGAGGTGCTCTTCCTGTGAATGAGGGGCTTGTGCCTTCATCTCTTGACACAGATTTCCCAATAAACCTGCTCTGCGTTCTGCTACAGCCAGCTAGCAGCCATTAAAAATAAAACCTGCTCAAGACTCACAAGGAGTGAGTAATCCAGAGTAGTTTTTCCCAAACATTTTTACATTTGTGGGGTCCCAAAAGACTTTCCATGGAGGTGCAGATCCCATTACTGTAAAGACAGTGGCCTGGCTTTTCTTAGCTGACACCTGCAGGTGCCTTAAAGTGATGGATCTATAGACCACCTGGTAAGAAAAATTATCTAAAATACAAGCTGACAAAATGTCACAGGTTTTGACCTACAATGCTCATCTTTGCATGTAGCTTTGCGCCTTCTCACTCTCTGCAAACTTCTTCAGGGGCACAGCACAGCATAGGAGTAGCTTAATAGGTAAAATGCTTCCTCTCTGGCTGCCTCAAAACCACCGCCACAAAAAACCCCCTCCAAAACAACTTCAAAGAACACAGTTCCTCTGAGTTCCACATTCTGTAGAAAGATCTTAAAGAGAAAAATATAATTTGAAAAAATAAGGTGCCCAGTGACCCCAAATGGGGTCATGCCTGTGCCATGACGAAAGCGGTGCCCATCTCTGTGGGCCTGTTACAATGCCAAAGAATGTAAGAACGTAGGTACCAACCAGCACCATAAAGTGCCTCTGTCTGTAACCTAGGAGTCATCTTAGGGCAGCCAAGGAGTGTCTTTGACTTGTGTCAACATAGTTTAAGCACGCTTAAGACGCATTTTGCTTGATTATGTCAAGTGGAGCAGTACCATTAACACATGGAACTTCACACAGCTCTAGCCCCAAGCATTTGCCCTGTATTTCAGGCAGGCTTTGCAGCTTGCCCTGAGCTCTGTCCTGTTGGGGTTCTACTCCCAGCAGTACCTCTGCTATGAAGTTTTAAGCCAGCTCTGAGTTGATGTAAGATTTTTGGCTGTGATGTGCTACTAATAAGTACCACCTCCTCCCACAGATGGAACTCCCCCCTTCCCTCTTTTCTTTGCAGGCCTGTATGGCACATCCAGGTCTGAGTAACTGGCCAAGGTATTCAATGGAAAGTAGGCAGGCTGTCTGCACTAACATTCTTGGACGCCTCAAAAAGGCCATGAAGATTTAATTTCTTGGCTCTGGTGATATTTCCAGACGTGTTGGAAACAACTGCTCCATGACTGCCTGATTTTCAGTGAAGGCGGTCAGCAGAGATGGCTATAACCTAATTGTACGCACTTGAAAAAACATAAAGAGCCCTGGATCTGGAGTGTTCAAGCTGAAATATTTGGATGCAGTACACAAACTGAAATGGTGCTAATCCACCAAAAAGGATATGCAGCTGTCTTAAAGATTTATCTTTCTTCTGTCAAAGGAATAGCGTCAACTACAGTTTAGTGTTTTTATCTGTCGTATTTATCCTCCTCCTTGGACATATCGGAACCTTTTTTTATCATCCCTCACTTGTTATACCTTTCCCCATTGACATACTGATGTTTTCCCATTATTCCTGTGCTTCCTCGAGACAGAGACTTCCATTTGACCTTGCTCAGTGTAGCAGGTTGTGTAGAGGGCTGACGGGTGGATGGGAGGAGGATAAGCTCAGATGTCACATAAAAGTAGGCGAACTTGCATTTCCCAAGACATGTAGTGTTGAAATGGGGTGCACAAGATCAGTTTCCTCTTCTCTGAATGGGAGATCAGCTTTCAAATGTATGAGAAACACTGGCTTTGCCTTTCATCAGCATCATTAGTGAGGTCAGTATAAATTAAGCTCTGGATTGGAAAACCAGGATTGCCATTCTGAACTCCCATGTAAACGGCAGCACTGGGGCCTACCATTCCCTCTGATGTACGTCTACTCAGCTCATCAGTCAACAACACTGAGAAATGAGAATACAGATAAAGCAGGGAGCAATTTTTGTCCATGCCTTGGCAACACTGTAAAACTATTACTTAAGCATGGTCAAAACCAGTAGTCTCTTTTCGAGCACTACCTCTATACTCTTGCTCTGTCGACCAGGCTGCTTAGCTGAGTCCATGGAGCTCAGAAGACAAAAGCCCCTGCCTAATCTGAATATTCAAGTTAATCTCTTATCTTTCTACATTTCTTTCTAGCATGTCTTTCACAGGGGAAATCTACTAATGGGACTAGTTGAGCCTGTGCAACTTAAAAAAGACTTTCACAGAGGAGTTCTTTAAAGAAGGAAGATTACAGCTGGGTGAGGGATGCACAAACCAAGCAGTCTAAATCAATGATAAAACCGTATTCTTCTATACGTTGGTGTTCAAAGGTATTTGAAAAGCTTGATTAGCTTCTACAGCAAAGCAATTCTGAGAACAAAGCCGAAATGGTGGTAGAATTAGAGCAGATAAAAGTTCCCATGTGAATTTTTTTTCCCAGCTGCTCATTATCTCTGTCCCAGTGACCTTCTCACCACCTGGCACACAGCATGTTAACACTTTCTGGATGTGCTTCAAGAACTTCTTTGCTGCAAACAGCTTCAGATTCTCATTGTCGGTGTTAACTCAGGCACCAGCATGTGAATTACCCTAATTGGTTGCCACTTGTTTCACAGCCATTTCCCCAAGGCCTTTTAAACAGCCCAGAGCCATGCCACCAGCACCAGTCACTGACGGAGCAGTGAAGCAGGCAAAATATTCCTCCAAATAAGCATTGGGACCAGAAACACTAAGCCCTGTTGCCTGGTGCCAGCAGCAAAGGCACTGCTCCTGCTAAGCAAACCTTCCGTGTTTTGAGCATTTCCCTGACTTCATTCTTCCTTCACAGGATTGCTCAGTATGAGCTTCAGAATCTGTGTCACAGCCGCTTTCACAAGTCAGCAGAATCAGCCTTGAGAAAAATGAAATTGTGACCACAGAAGGAAAGCTTTTGGAAACCACAGAGGTACCTTTAACCTGCTGTGGTGATCAAGACGGTAGTTTCTACTTTTCCACACACAGAAAGAAGTTGTGATCAAAGACATCCTCCAATACTTGTGGGCCTTATCTCTTCAAAGATTTGACAAATCTGAATAAATTTTGATTCTGTGGGCATCGTAGCCCATGTATCAATACTCCTTCTCATTAGTCTCATCAGCTCAGAGAGTGGGGACAGTTGCATGAAATTAACTGGACTTGCTCTGAAGAGGCATGGGTCTGTCCACTCAACTGTCTGAGAACCAGCACCAAGTAAGCACTAAGATCTGATATGAGAAGACAAAAGCACAGCGGTGACCTTTTTGTATGACTAAATGCTAAGAAAACCTTGGCCACTTCCTAGACAAATCAGCAACAGAGAAAAGGCAATGAGAAAATTGCCATGGAGCTTGTTTTCACAACTGGTAAGTTGTACAGAAGTCTCTTTATACTCCTAATAAAAAGAAAAAAAAGTGAGGGCAACAGATGCAGAACTACAAATTCAAGTTCTGTAAAGGCAGGGGAAAAGTTACCTGATGCTAAATAGGGAGAAAATTTTGTTTTGGTATAGAAATCAGCTGCACTTCATAAAATGAAGACACTGGCAGCAACCAGCTTCTTTTAATAAGACGAGGACTGGAAGTGTCTGTTGCTCCCCTTTGGTCCAGTTAAATTAATTATGTGATAGGTGCAGTGGTGCCCTCCTAAACATCCGAAAGTACCTGTGGTCTCTGTGCAGCAGCTCCATTCTCCTGAGCTCCCTGTGCTGTGGCAGCCCTACTGCAAGTAATGAATGCTTCTCTACAACTAATGGTTGATTGGAAAGACACAGTTCAGCCTTCGTGCCCTCAAGCTTTGCTAGCAATACTGGGATGTCTGGAAGTTGAAGCCAGGGCCAGGCCCCCACTGTGTTAATGCTCTGTACAGGTGAAACAAAAAAACCCCACATTTGTTCTCAAGAAGCTTAAATTCCTCTTAACCTTGGGCTCATCAGTGCAGTAGAAAGCATCTTATGTAAAATCACTGAAAACCGGAAGTTTTCCAGTCTTCTGTTAAACAAAGTGCTATCTCAGCTGCCAGCAGGTCAAAGTGAAAGGGAGCCTGACCCTACTGGCTGCTGCCTGGGGATTTTAGCTGGAACATGCTGCAGGAAAAGGCTCAGCAGACTTTGCTGATGCCATGTGTCAGAAACTGTCTGAAAGAACTGGAACTGAACGGGATACTCTCTAGATTAAATGCAGATTACAGTGCCCATGGTCCCAACTTTCTACATTGGTTGAGACAAAAGTAAAGCTTTCAAGCTCTCTCTAGGTAAAGTGAACCTGGGATTTGAAACTTCTGTCTGAGGTTTCCTTCAGTGCCATTTAAAGTCCATCAGATATAAGGTGGAAAGGTGCAATTTGTACTCTCTGCATGCCTTAGATTTTTTTCTTTTGCACCTAGGATGCATGACCCAACGAGCAAAAGATGCTGCTCTGAAAACTGTCAGCTGTTCTACTTGCAGAACCCAAACTAAAAAAAAACAAGACTCTGTAAACAGTTTTTCTTCTCAGATGTTGAAGGAACTACAGGACAAATTCAGCTGCACAAATGAGGTCTATTACAGAACTGTTAAAGGTGTCAACTCTCTCCTTAGCCTATTGCAACTGATGGCTAACGTCTCCAGCTGGATGAAGACGCATGAAAATACTTCGAAGATCACGATCTGTTTTGGCTGCCCTTCTCTGCAGTGAAGGGAACTGACAGAATTCCGTAATTCATAGTCTGGAGGATGAAGAGGGTGTTTGTTGGTGAGGCTAAGTGTCAGAAGAGGGAAGAGGCAAGAGTTAAAGAGAGTCGTGGAAACATCTACCACTTCTGCTAAACACATCCAGTGACGTGGGTAACGAGAGTGTGTGAGGTGCCCACAGCCATGGAAGCAAACACAGGAATAATAAATGACACGCTAGGAGATTAAACACAATGGTCTCTTTAAGGGCCAGGAGCGGTGGTGCCAAGCTCCCAGCACAGGGCTGCTGACTTGACTCCTCTCAGCCAGCTCCACAATGAATGAACGCTCGAGGAAAAGGTTCAACCAACCATAAGCTCAGAGAATTTCTGCTGCATCCCTCAGAGGTGCAGTATGAGGATACCGATCCCCGCTCTCTGCTTGGCTGCTGAGGCGTATTGTTTTGTTCCGCTTTGTCTTGTTTTTTAATATTGCTTCCTGTGTGTAGAGTTTATGTGCAAACAGGACCGGGAAAATCGCCTCTGCTCTTCACTGAGAGAGGGTGGGACCCCTTTTTTCTATTATTGGACAAACGGTTTCTTAAAATGAGAAACAGCTACTCTCCTATGTTTAGCTAGCTTGGGAGTAGGAAGGGAGGAACAAAGGAAGGAAAGGTGGGGGCAACGTCTGTGAACAAACCAGTAGCTTAATTTTAGTTGGATCATTTTTAGTTATCCATCACATAATATTTTTTATATAGATTCCCATCTTTTAGGTTTCTTAAAAATGAATGACTCCTATTCCAAAGTAAGTTCAAGCATTTACATACCCTTGTAGGGCTGCTTTAGGCCCAACAGTAACGAGACAAAAGGATCGATCTGAAAACCCTGTAAAAAGTGAGTTTTATTCTGAGATACACGGTTTGCCTACAGGCAGGACTGGTAAAAGAGAGGAAAATTTTAGCTCTGCTGTGCCTTCTGACAGAAGGGTTTCAGTGCAAGAGTCACTGGACAGATTGACTTAAGTTCTTTTCAGCTCCCATCTCCTTTTCTATTTCTCACTGCCACCGCCCCTGAAATAAAGCATTCATTGTGCTGTGTTGGCAAGGAAAGCAACTCTTGAGGCACAGTAGGTAACAGGTCTATCTATAACAAGCAACCTGTCACAAAGGGTTCTTAATAGAAGTTGACAGAGGTCACTGAATAAGACATTCAGCTTTGAAAAATGTCTTTTGCTGGTCTGCTCAAACCTGGAAGAAGACAGTGTGAATGGCAAAGGCAGTACCTGGTACACACGAAGCTGCACTGGCGCATTCTTAGACATGTCCCTGTGGGCAGTGACATGGGGAGTGGACTGTGAAATGGCACTGCTTGGCCGTAACAGCCCCCATCCACGTGCAGACCTGAAACAGATCATTACCAGCAGCAAGCTGTGTGCAGACCTCTGCTCTTTATCTCAAGATGAAGTCTATAGCTATGCCGAGGCGGCAGGAAGTGCTACCACAGCAAGTATCAAAGAGCCTGTGCACTAGCAGGGTGTCACAGCTACCGCAGCTTCAGCAGGGCCCTGAGCATCCAAGCCAGTCTGTGCCTGGCTCTAGGAACTCTGAGCTCCCTTGGCTCTCAGCTAACGACAAAATAAGGAGCTCAGTTGCAAATGCTCACAATGGTAATGCTTCAGTTCACTTCTCCGGCAAAGCCCACAGTTCTACTTTTCAGGCACTCTCTTGCTTTCTAACACCACAACCTACAAGCTGTGGGTTTAGCGAAGATACTTCTCTGGTCAAGCACTGCTCACCCAAACAATTACAAGTCCTGCTGGATGGAAAGTAAGGCAGTTTTCCACACACAGGTTTGGAAGACTGGCTTCACAGCTAATGAGAGAGCTATGAGCCAACAGCCTCAGCAGAGCCCTAAGGAGGACAGGTCTTCATCCACCCTAAGTATCCTTACTCTCTGGTCCTGTGCATCTCTGGGACAGAGGCTGTCAGTCATGCTGAAGTACACCAAGCTGTCTGGAGGCCGTGATGTGGAAAACCTTCTTGCTGCAGGGCAGAGAGGCAAGCGCCTTATTCCAGTGTTCCACCAAGCTGTCCCAGCCCCTCTGTCTGCCTGAGAGGCCTGATTTTCAGAGTTTGCCCTNTTTTTTTTTTTTTTTGGTAGTGCGACAAGTTACACAAGAAGTGAAGGAAGAAAAATGGGAATGCTCCCTTTCTTACAGGACCACACTTGGGTAAGCCAAAGTAGGCACTATGGCTGTCATGTTCTGGAATATTCACCGCCAGTTTTTGCAGACACAATACTCCAGCAAGCAGCGAGCAGACCAACTAGTGCTCAGGATGCTGGTGTGGCTCACCTAAGACTGGGATTCAAACGTGACATAAACATGTGACGGACTGAAGGTGCTCCAGTCTGAAAACCTTTTTTGTTTCACCATAGCTGCTCCACTTTAAGGAAATCGGAGATATTTGTGTATCCATTTTTTTGTAGGTAGTTGGCAAAGTAGTTTGCAAAACTGAGGCACAGCAGTGAACCTGCAGCTTGGGAGGGAATCCAAACGCAAGTCTAGGAAAGAATTAGGAGGCTAGAAAAAGTGTGGGGGGAAAGTAAAAAAGGAAAAACGTGAAAATGAAGGTTAGAACAAAGGTCCTAACTGGTTTTCTGCCCGTGTGAATAAAATACTTCCCTATTCTGCACTGAGTGTATCAGCTTATTGCCATGCCTGATGTTTCACAATGGAAAAGTGAGTTGAAATGAAAGATTTCTGTCTCTTTATCTACTGAGAGCAACAAAATGATAATTCTACTTTGGCAAGAAGGAAAAAAAGCCAGGCTTTCTCTGTTTGCTCAGACGATACTCTTCTGTCTGTTGACTGAGTTTTGGTTCTTTGGCTCGCCCAGTTTTATTTCAGTTAGAGGCGGTGAGAGGCACTACCAAGGCAATCACAGAAACACAGTATCCTGGATGTCGAATAAGGCGTTTCTGATGCCGTGGAGGCCGTACCGCACCCCAAACACCCCGCGAGCGGCACGGAGCCCCCGAGGTGCGGGGTGCGCACGCAGGGGGCTCAAGGCGAGCGCGGCCGCTCCCTTTCCCTCCCCAGCACCGCCGCGCTCGGCGGGCGCGCAGCGGGACGCGCCGCTCGCCGCCTCCCTGGAAAAGGGCACATCTGAGGTAATGCTCCTTCGCCCGGCCCCGGGGAACACCCCGGCACCAAGGCACAGCCCCGCCGGGCTGTCGGACCACCCAGCCTGCGCTGCTGCCATCACAGGCGGCACACGCTGCTTGCGACAGAAGCGTCTGCGGTGAGGCGGAGCGCTGATCCGCTGATGACATATCATGAGCTCGTTCATCTGCCCCCTGAGCTCCTGGGGTTTTACAGCAGTGCCGGAATACCATTCTCTTTGCTCTTTCTGGGAGTACAAACCACATCCCCTGACTTACCTTCAAGATCTATTAATATTTTGGGAAATTCCACCACACCTAACTCACTAAGCTTTCTGTATATGTTTCACCCTCGTAACCGGTTTCCTTTCCCCCCACCCCAGGAAGGGTGTGATCTCGTTCCATGACTTTAAAAGGCCTTTTCAAATCTGTCTGAGGGCTGTGTGCCTTTTGTGACATCAACCGGGAGAAGAAAAAAAATGAAAAACCAACCGTGCAAACAATACCCTTAGAGTAAATATGATCTCACTGTGATTAAACCACAGTACATCAAAATCAAAAAGCAGATGTAAAACTTAACCTCCTTCCCTCAGGCAAGCAATTAAAAACTTAATGAAAGGAGATCGGATGTTAAATGCTAAAGAATTGAAGAAGCAGAGCAGAAGGGGGAAAAAAAAGTACGGAAAGAAAGAATCCCGAAATGTGTGTTTCGAGTTCTCAGTTTTCCATTTTCTGGCATTTGTGAGCAGTCTTCTCCCAGACAAAGTTTCCTTAAAAAAAAAACCAACCCAAACCCTCCTTCCAAAATTAACCCTTCCTTCTGTGGCTCTGGGGAAACAATTACAACTTAATTGTCAAAAAACCATAGCTATGTAGACATAGGACCTCATTGCCACCAACTTATTTGTCTGATGTCTTCAGCTTTGAAAAGTATGATTTTTAAATTCTTTTTTTAAAATCTAGAACTTAGATGAACTTGGGCATGCTCATCCCCCACATCTCTCAAAAAAAATTCATTAGAAGGGAAAGCCATCCTACTCTGCCAATTTAGCGTCACCATCTGGGATACTACACAGCAGCTACAACTTGGGATGCCCTGAGAGTCCAGCTCACTAAAGAAAAACAAGCTCAGGAACTCCTCTTTCCAGGCCCCTGCCAGCCCTCAGCAGGCTGGTGGGACAGGTAGCACATTGCCTGTGAATCAGAATTCCAGGGGAGCCAAGCCAGGCCGGCAGCTGATGCTTGCCAGGTCCAGTCAGAGTCATCTCCATTCTACAGAGCAGCGACCAAAAGTCAACAAGCCTCCCAGAACAGCTCGATTTTGGCAAGCTGACATTTTCTAGGTCAGTGTACCCCCACAGAAGAGGGACGGTGAAGGTCTAGGTGCGTTTTAAGCAGGTCTGGTTTCTGTGCTCAGCCTCAGGCTGAAACACAACTTTAACTGTATTCTTGATCGCGTGAGAGATTGGTTTGGGCAGTTCCTGGGCTGCAAAAAAAACGAAGCAGTATAAAAAGAGAGACAGAAAACAAAAGATGTCTGCTTGTAAATACACCCTTCTATAGCAGTAAAAATTGGTTTATTACCCTAAGTATTTTAACTGGATGCAAAATCCACAGGACAAGGGCATTCGTGACCCTACCTACTGCTGGCTGTATGACAAACAGAGCACACACTTCTAGTTGTCTTGCACTTCACCCTTTGGATCAGAAAACTTCTTCAGAAAGAGAATAATTGATTTTTTAATGGTCTGTGTCTTCCTCTCTCTGTCCGCAACTAAGTAGGTCATTCACTGGAAGAACTGAGATTTACTCCTAGGCTCCTTCAGCATTTTCTAAGACTTGTTGTTACCAAATGATTCATTGTGTTGCTACTGCTAAAATTTTCAACCTTGCTGTCGATGAGGCCTGCTTAAGAAAGGGCTTCTGATGTGCTGACTGCATTCTTGTAGAGTAAGCCCATTCTTATTACTCTTCCTTTTACGGGCAGGCTGTTCCACTCTGACTGTGAAGAAAGTGTTTTTAAAACCAACACAAAAGTAGAAAGGTGAGAATTGGCCTCATCCCTATAGAGAAAAAAAATATACAATTTTCGTCATGCTATGCACTTGTGTTTCTAGGACTGTGAATTATAGCTTTAGCAGTCCTGTTTCATGTCAAACACAAGCTACGTCCAAATCTGCTGTGGAAAAATGAGCTCCTTAAAATTAAGACAGTTTCCACTACTGTAATGTCTAGACCAAAAGGCAAAAGAAAATGGGCACTTGCCAAGAGCAGGCTGTGATAATCAGGCAATAATATGCAGAGGCTGAACTCTGAGCTGCTATAAAGTGACCCAGCTCCACTGATGCTGAGAGCTGCAGCCACTTACAGGCAGAAGTTCCTCTACATGCAGCTTCACTTAGCAGCAGCCTGACTTAATAAACATTGCTCAATACCTGCCATAAATATTATTTTCATAGTACAGTCCCACGAGTGTCTGATCAAGCCTACTGAAGGCTTGGCATAAAGCACCTTTCAGGGGCCAGAGCACTGCTCTAACAGGTAGATGTCCACTGCTTTCACGGATGCTCAGAGAGCATCTATTACGTAAAGAAGCCTCTTGAAAAGTGACTTATGCATTTTTGATTCCAAATGTCACTGAAAGTGGGTTTCTACAGAGGCGTGTGGACTTTAATGTCCTAAGAAGTTCAGCTACTTGTCTCCATCAAGTGCGGCCAGAAATGGGAACAGTACAAGATAAGGGTCCTCCACAAGTGTTGCAGCCAAGGCAGAGACTGTGCATACTCCTCTTAAGCACTCATGTTGCTTTAAAAATGGAATTAAACTCTGGACCTTGGGAGACAGGTGGGTCGCCAATTGCTGTTGGTATGAATGGGATTTAAGTACTTAAATGCTGTGATAAGTTAGTCCAAATAAAATAAGCAAGACAAAAGGGCCTTCATATTGGCCCTTAAGCGACCTAAGCACATCTATTGCGTGCAGAAGGCACTCTCATGTTACCTTTGGTAACAGCACTATGACAAGCAGGAAGCTCTAGGCTCTTGGTTTTCTACTTTTTCGTATGCACTAGACGCCCTTGGCCTTGCTGCAATTACTCTGGTACTTATAATGGAGCACAGGCAATACACTAATACAAATTTCTCCTTAGACACCACACACAGGCGTTTAGTGATCAGCTATCAGAGCAAGTCTGATAGTCTTCTAACCCCACTTGTTGCTGGGCATGAGACGGTAAGATTCCAAAGGTGAGTTTGTCTGCAGTCTTAGGAACAGTGCTCTGGCACTTTAAGAAGTTCACAATATCGCTTCATGAGACTTCTCCAAAGTCTGGCCTATATTCTGCAAAACAGAGTTCTGCAGCCTTTCTAAGACAGCAACCACTGAAATGCGCTCTGATTTTTCCTTTGCAGAAGATGTTTCCACAAAGTCTTACTATTAGACAGTTTTCCCGCTCTCTGATCTGGACAGGTCCCCCTCGATGAGGTATTTTGATGGTACGGCACTGGTTGGAATCAGTAGAGTTGAGTCAAGATACCTCGAGGCCAAGTAACAGTCTAATGCTCAACCTGCAACCTCTATCAGGACCTTAAAAGCGAATGTAAAACCCCTCAGACAAGTATCTAATGCCTCTTGTACTATCTAGAGTCAAACTGAATTGGAACTATCAAAAAAATAAGGAAGACTGTTCATCTGGTAGTTCTGCTTCCCCATCAAATACTAGGAACTACTGGACAGAGACAGCTTAGGCTACCAGTTTCTGATTACATAGATTCACAGCTACATTACTCAGGAGCAGTTGTTAGCATGAAAACATAGAAATTTAAAAATCAGGCAAAAAAACTGCATTCTGTTGGCTGTAATGCTGTGTGATGGCTCTCCTTCTTCCTCTGAAATAAGCCCTGTAACATCCCTAAGCCTCAGCAGCTCCATCTGTAAAACAGAATTAAAAGCACTCTGCTATCCCACCACAACTTTGGTAGGGCAAGTGGACACAGCTGTGGGAGTTTCTCAACTACCCTGGGTATTGAGGGACTCACCTCTATTAAGTACACAAATAAAAATCTACGGGGAAGGTGTGGGAGGGGAAGGAGGGCACACAGAGGCTACAGCCGGAATCTGAAAATGGCAGTGGCCTCCAAGTTTTGTGGAGGGGACAGTCCTTCTGGCTACACCTCACCAGTGCCGCTGCTGACTTAGGACAGACCCTGCTAGACGTCAGCCACCTCACCCTGTACGTGCACAGATGAGAGAAAAATCATGAAACTTCCATTCTCAACTCATGACAGCAAGAGAGACAGCACAAACTTGGACAGGTTTTCCCCTTGATGGTTTGTTCCTCTCCCACTACATTTTACAAGGTTTTACAGTCCCTATTTATTTCTTTGAGTTTGATTGCCACCCTCAGCAGCAATTCTGAGATACTGAAAACAAAAAGTGAAACTAAGAGGAGTGAGGAATAAATGAAACAGAGAGGATTTGGTTAATAAAGTACAGACAGTTCTTTTCCTTTTACATGGTCCAACACTCAGAGTCTTTCATTGCCAGGGTTACAAGCAGCTTTTCACAAGCACTTCTGGTTGGGAATATTGTATTTCTTCCCAGGGACACTATTTTGTTTGTCTTGGCGTGCAGACATTGTAATCAAGTCTATATATTACAGGACTGTGCCTTAGCACAAATGGTAGGCATTTCGAACCCTATTTAGGTTTCTTCCTTGCCCAACAAATTATCTAAAAATAGATAATCAAGACCTCATACTTTACATCTACGTCATTCCTTTTGGCTTAAATGAGGTAAGGAATGTAGGGTTTTTTTCCTCTCCTCTTTCACTAACTGTTTGGAAGTTTTAGTAAACAGATAAGCCCCCTTTTCTTCCTTCCTTCCTCCTCTTACTTTGTCTTGCATGTGAACAGCCACCAAGCTACAAAAGCCTTGTCATGATAATGTCTTCTCCCTTTTGCTTCTCTTGCACTTTTATTGCCTGAGGTAAGAGCGTTGGAATTGGTGGCCAGATATACCCTCTCCCATCCACCTCCTTCCCTCATCATGGTAACCCAGGAGTACTCCTCTTGCTACAGAGTATATCCTAGCTGTAACTGCTCCATCCTTGGAATCCTAGCCTCGATTTGGTTTCAGAAAAGGCTGGCCCTACCTCCTGGGTTACAGAATACTGGAATGGAGTCCTGTGAGAACTTGATGGGGTGCAGTTTTGTTGAAAACGGAGATTTAGCACAAAAGCAAGCTGTTGTCATCAAAGAACTGACGTTTTACCCTCATACAACTGCACCCCTACAGGAATCAATTTCTGAAAGAAGCTTTTAGACAAGAAGGACTAAGAAATGCTCCAAACCAACACGAGTATTTCTTATGCTTAACCTTTCACATCTTTCCATAGCTGAGTTAAAATGACTTCTGTGTTCCCAGGCATTTAAGCAGTACATGAATGGGATAACAGGACCTGACCTGGGGTTAAACTTGTCTTTGCTTCAAATAGTCACATAGTCACTGAATTTCCCACAGTGTGCAAAAGATAGACAGAGATGTAGAGACATATGTAAGGTGAAATTCTGAACTTCCTTAAATCCACAGGGATTTTCCCTTTCAGAGTATTCAGACTCGAGTATTAAGATGGAAGAACGCTTAAAGAGTGCAATGGACAATAAAAGAAGCTTAGATGAAGGAAGAGAGGGAGGGAAAAAGTTTTGAAAATGTCTGAATAAAGAATGTGTGGATTGAGTAGTAGAAAGGATTTCTAGACCAGAAATGACCTTGGGTTTAGTCACATTGAAAGCAAAGTCATGAGTGATGGAGAGACGCATTCAGGGTCTCACCCATGAATCAGTTCCTGTTCTGTCCTACTGTTAAAACTCTGGATTAAACTATAATAAGCATTTCAATCATTTCTTTAAATGAGGCCTTATGGACTATCACAATAAAAGTAAGGAATGACAGGCCCCAGAATAACACCGGGAGCAGTTAAAAGAGCCAAATCTGCACCTGGATACTAAGCCTCCTCTGAAATGATGGTATGTCCCCAGGCAGGCCATGAGCATTCTCTGTTCCTTTATTTCATGTATACAATTAAAAAAAAATGTTTTGCTATAGGAAGATAAAAGAAAGAGAGAAAATACAGAAAGAACAAAGACTGAATGAGCAGGTATTTTCTTTGTGCATTACTCTAGGGATAAGAAATAGATCTAAGAATGTTTGTCCCAGTTAAACAGTGTAACTACTTCACATTTTGCAGGGAAAGTAAACACCATAATCCAGCAAGAAGGTTTCTGACGCCAAACCCCTCAATATTCTCTTTTCATCTATTTTTTTTTTTTTTTAGTGGCTTGTTCTTTCTCTGTCTAGCTTTCTCTACCTTAGAACTACGTAATCACAAACCAAAACGAAAATGCTCATTCCCACAGGACAGGGCAAAGGAAACATTACAGAGCAGGGAAGGCTCCCCCCTTTTGAGCCACCTTATCAGTCTCTATTCTTGCAGGACCACTGGGCTACATACAGGAAATCAGGAAGCTGTATAACTATGCAGGACCATTATTTTGCAACTGGGATACAAGTGTTCCTTGGCCACGGGCAGCCTGAAAGCAGTTTGTGAGCTTTGGACTAACAGTGACACTGCTCTTCTACGCTCGAGTGCCTGGTGTGTTCTGCTCAGAGCAACAGCTTCTCTAGGCAGGTATAAAGCCTACCTGGACTGATTAGAGGCAGAGTAGATAGAAGACAAGAGATGCATTTTATCTCAGACTTCAGATCAGTCAGTTGTTTGAGACATAATTTAAAAAAAAAAAAAAAAAAAAGCCATGATATCCACATCAAAATTGTCAAAGCCATGGATTACCTTTGTCAACCCACACGTAACACAATTTCTTTTTTCCTTGTCTTTCCATGAGATGGAGAAACTGGCAGTAGCTTTGGAAACTTAACTCTGACCTTTCCCAAAGTCTGGCTTGAGAGACCCTGAAAACTTGGTCTGAGCTCAGAGACGTACAGAAGAGCACAAAAATCTGTGCACATTTACCTGGGTATCACTCGTACTTCTCACACACACTGCTACAGCATCACCACTCTTTCACACCATGCTGCCTAAGTTTAGTACGGAGACGGACTTCACTTCCAAACCACCTTAGTCTCCAAGTAAGTATATAGCGTGCGACATTTCCAAAATCACCTTTTTATTGACGCTGAAGTTATTTTTGGCAGAGGAAGGAAAGTTTTTCCTTCCCTCCCCCTTTTTTTCCGATCACACAAGATTACGGTATGTCTGTACAGTAATCTAATGCCCCGTGGGCAATTCTGTACCTTGCCCAGACGTTTTTGAGTAATATCAGGATGAAAGGCTCCACATTTGTGTCTTGAAAAAAAAAAAAAACCAACCGAAAACCAACCAACCAACCAACACCCCCCCCCGGTAAA
>VZTG01002536.1:600403-681219 GCA_013397845.1 Melanocharis versteri | reverse complement strand
CGCCGCCGTGGGGGGGGCGCGGGGCGGAACCGCCGGGGCCGCGGGTTCGGGACCCGGTCCGGGACCGGGCGCGGCGCCTGCAGCCGCTTCCTTGCGCCGGCGGCCGGGTAGGGAGAGCCCCGCACAGAGCGAGGGCTGGCGGCCCCGCTCCCCCGGACCCCCGACAGGGCCCTTTCAAAGCCTCTTACCCNTTGGCAGAGGAAGGAAAGTTTTTCCTTCCCTCCCCCTTTTTTTCCGATCACACAAGATTACGGTATGTCTGTACAGTAATCTAATGCCCCGTGGGCAATTCTGTACCTTGCCCAGACGTTTTTGAGTAATATCAGGATGAAAGGCTCCACATTTGTGTCTTGAAAAAAAAAAAAAACCAACCGAAAACCAACCAACCAACCAACCACCCCCTCCGGTAAAAGGTCGCTAAAAGCGATTATTAGTAAAAGGGGACGATAGGAATTAATAAGAGGGGATGATAGGAATTAATAAGAGGAGATGATAGGAATTAATAAGGGGGATAAGCTACCCATCTTTAAAAAAAAGTTAGGGGTTTTTCCCCTCGCTTATGATCCATCAAACAGACCGCACCGGGATAAGGAAACATCCACAAGCGGCTGGAAAGGGGACGAATGAGCTCCCGGGGAGGATCGGGGGCACCTGTCCCAAACGCGCCTGGCCGTCACGCACCGCCCCGCCACCTTTCCCGCGATCCCGGGCTCACCCCGTTATCCAGAGCCGGCACCAGCGGGAAAAGCGAGGGGAGCTCCTTCTTCCTCCCCACCGCCAACACCGACGCAGCACCGCGGGGGTCCCCGCATCCCGCGCCCTCCGCCGCCCCCTCGCTTCCCACTCCCCGCGGACACCCTCCTCGGGGCTCCGCGCCCGGACACAGCGCGGCGCAGGGCAGAAGGGAGACCCGGCCGCCCCGCGGGCGCACGGCTCGCCGCGGGGAGGTGCGGAGGGGAGCCCCGAGCCCCGGAGGGGAGTCCCGCTCCCGGCCGNGGGCTGGCGGCCCCGCTCCCCGGGACCCCCGCCCGTGCCTTTTCAAAGCTGCTCGCCCCGGCGGACAAGGGCCTGGGGGCGCAGGTCGGCGAGGGCTGAACAGGAGCCGGCGTGTGCCCCGGTGGCCAGGAAGGGCAGCGGCATCCTGGCCCAGATCAGCAGTAGTGTGGCCAGCAGCACCAGGAAAGTTATCCCTTGTGCTGGGCACTGGTGAGGCCACGCCTCAAGTCCTGTGTCCACTTCTGGGCTCCTCACTGCGAGAAGGACATTGAGGCGCTGGAGCAGGTCCAGAGAAGGCCAGTGGAGCTGGTGAAGGGTCTGGAGCACAAGTCCTGTGAAGGGAGCCTGAGGGCACTGGGAGTGTTTAGCCGGGAGAAAAAGAGGCTCATGGGGGGCCTTATCACTCTGTACAGCCACCTGACATGAGGTTGTACCCAGGTGGGGTTGGTCTCTTCTCCCAGGCAGCCAGCAACAGGACAAGAGGACATGGCCTCAAGCTGTCCAGGGGATGTTTGGGTTGGGCATAAGGAAGAATTTCTTCGTGCAAATAGTGGGTAACCCACTGGAATCGGCTGCCCAGGAGGTGGTGGAGTCATCGACCCTACGAGTGTTCAAGAAACAGCTGGATGTGGCACTCAGTGCCGTGGTCTAGTTGACATGGTGGTGTTCGGTCAAGGGTTGGACTTTATGATCTCAGAGATCTTTTCCAACCTGATTGATTCTGTGATTCTGTAAACCTTTTCCATCCATCCCTCCCACAGGCATTTTTCTCACGTGCAGCTCTTGGCGGGGCTCAACACTGCTTTGCTCCTGTCTTTGCAATTATTTTTGTTCTCTTTTGTCCTCAGAAGATGATCTTTTTTAACTACTACTGCTCAAATCAATCTGCCAAGTGTTCGCTTTGCCCAGCTGCTATTTTAACACTGATTAGACACCAGAGGCCAAGAATGCTTTAATGGCCTGGAGATGTCCATAATAAAGAGCGACCATGGTAAATAAGGATTATTTGGAAGAGACTAATAATTAACTCTGGTATCTTGGGAACAAGAAAGAGCGGGGAAAATAGATGTGTGGTGATCCTCCATGCTTTTCAAGTTAGATCTCTTAATCAGGCATGATTAATATGGTGCATATAATAGGAATCTTTGTGTATGGGACATACTCCAGCTTGTTTAGAGGAACAGGAAATAAATTCTCTCCTTTTTGCCCGAGCTGGATCTTACCCAACATTTTTAGGTCACAGATGGACTCAAGGCTATTTCTAGTGGCCTAAGGAAAAATAGCAAAGAATAATCTTAAACTACCAGATTACAAACATAACTACGTTCCATAGTACAGTGTTATCCTTAAATTCTCATGTGGCTAATCCTCTAGAGAGGGATCCTATTGCTAAAATGGCTTCTTGACTGATAAAGAATGTCATACTTTTATCTGCAATCTCCTTCGTTCTCCAATTCCAGCATAAAATATGTGGCTGTACTGTACAAATTTACTAAATGAATGCAAAAATGCTTTTTTTTCCCTACGCTGTATTCTTGACTGCACATGCCCTAATAGCTCACCGGGTGTGTGTCCCTGTCAGTACTAAATAAGTACTAAATAATTAGTGAGAAGAGCGAGCTTCTGCTTTCTGCAGTGCAGGACAAGCCACTGTGTCTGGGCTGTAGCCTTGCTGCTCCAGCCCCTTGTAGGGGTTTTTCTCTGGGCCTTTCTTTCCGTTTTTGTTGTTGCTGTTGATTCCTCTGATTTCCCAAGAAGAAACGCGAAACAGATGATATTTTATATACAGTGGGTTTAAGGCAGAATTGTTTTAAGTGCAGCATCAAAATAAATTTGGGTAGTTTCAAGAGAATAAAACTCACTAGTGTGCCGTGTCCTTAGCCACTTTAACTAAGAAAGGAATTCTTCCAGTGATTATGTATAACCAGCTTACTATTAGGAGAGTGCAAATCTCTTTGGAGCATTTCTTAATTGAAGAGTTAAGAATCAAAGAAAAACTAGTTTTCTTTTTACATGTTTTTGCCCTTCATACTCCAAGTAGAAAATTAGTTTTAAGTACAGAGGATGCAATGGCTAAGGTGTTAGCATGGTACTGGACTAGTATCCAAATCCCCTTCCTTGAATAAACCCTGTATTCTCTCTTCCCATGGCACCATTGCCATGAAGATAAATGCACTGAGATTGCGAAACCACAGTGGTAAGAACGAAATAAGTATTGGAGATGAAAATAAGAAAAGTAACGTCATATTTCTGACTTCACCTATATTTAAACTCAGAGTGCATCTGGTTTCCAGTCATCCCACCAATAGTGGTACTTTTCATGTGACTGGTGTTTTTCAGAATGCTTTACAATCACATTATGAAACCTAAGCACATTTGAGAAGCTGTGCCTTCTGCTTTTGTTTTAGCTTGCATTGCTTTTAATGTGTAATGTGTAAAAAGTCCCTGACTGATTTTAATATGAGGTAGCAGATGTGTTAATACGAAGTTCTAGTTGGATTGTTCCTGTGTGTGTATTGTTTTGCCTTTATCGCTCTCCATAACTCATACTAAATACTTTTACTTAGATGCCACTGGAAGGACACTTTGGGCACAAACCCACAGTCTGTCAGTGTCGATAGTTGTACTTCACAGCTCTGAGGGAGCAGATACAAGAGCTGGTATTTTACAGGGAGAAAAAGAGATTGCCATCGCACACCACCTGCGCAGTGAAGTCCCACTGCTCATTTTATTCAAGAACCCTCCCTCCCCGTCTCCCACCTACTCCGTTTACCCTTTGGGGGTTTTTAATTTCCCCCAGGGTGAAACACTCCCGCTCAGTGGGACACTTGTAGCAGAGCTGGCAGCATGGCAGAGCTCCATGGTCTATCACGGATATCAGGAATTAGATATACCTTGAAAGAGAGATTTGTAAACGTGATCCGCCAACCTCCTCGTGTTGCTGTGAGAAGTTGGGATTGCGGCAGGCACGTTTGTGGTTAGTGCAAGTGCTCTGCTGTTCTTGGTGACCTTGGCGGCGGCCGTGCCTTTGCTATGTAATATTGTATTTCAGGCACAGCCTAGGGAAGTTTTGAGTCGGTTGCCTTGGATAATCAGCTCAATTATACAATGCGACTTGCTGATGAGGAAGCTGGGACCAGGCTTTACTGATGTCTGTGTTTCAGAGGCAACTTGAGCTGTATTGCCAGGATTTATAACTACGAGGTCCTATTGGAGTTCTCAGGGGGGTAATTCATGTAATGTGTCTTTTTTGCTTTGCAGCAATGGCTTGATTCACTGCCTCATATTTATTCCGCTGCGATTCTAGCAGAGTAGCAAATGGGTTCTGTGGCTTTGTCTTGTGCCTCTGTCAATGGCTTTTGTTTGTTTCTTTGCTTTTGCTGAGGGTGATTAATATTACTCTCTGCTCATTTGGGCAGCCTACTGCTTGTCTCCTGCTCTCATACCCCATCCTGCTGAGCTTATTGCTTGCTTCATTCCTAATCATGTCTCTGCTCTGTGTCTTCTCGTTGCCCTCCTGGTTGCCAGCAGGGGTGCTGAGGTGTTTGGGGAGTGGCAGCAGGTGAAGTGACAGGGCAGCCACAGGGACTGCTTGTCAGCCGGGCTCTGCGGCTGGCCAGCCACAACCCTCGGCATACAACACGGAAAGGAGCTGCCAGCGGGCCGGGAAGGGAATACCCACTGAAGCACATCAGCCAGCTATCACCTTGTGACAATTGATAGGGGAACATGAGACAGATATCCTGCTCTGAAAGGTTACTCAAACAAAAATCCCCTTGTTCCCGTTTCCCCATTGACACGATCTGAGAAAAGAGAGACACAGCAGAGTGTCTCCCTCACAGTTGAGAGAGTCTTTTCAGGAAGGGTCTGTGAGCTCTGTGTTTGGGAAACATTGAGCTGTCTTTCTTTTTTTCTCCCTTCACAAAGGCCTAACTATCTCTTGGATAATGTTGTGCAGCATCTGCATTGCTTCTTGCTGTGATACTTGGCCAGGGGATTTGAATTAAAATTAATTTAGTTGTAGTACCGCTGCACTTTCTGAGCGTAGGAGTCATGATTAGCTTCGTGTCCTGTCACCTATGTAATGCTACCCAGGCTGATCCAGCGGATGTGCAGTGGATGGAATTTCTTCGGTGCAGAATGGTTTTGTACACACACTCAGAGTGGTGGAATTTGCTTGCTTGGACAAATCTGTTAAAAAAGATGAAACGCTGCTGTTTCCTGAGAAGAATGCTAACAAAAGTTCACCACTGATATGGGCAGGATTCTGTGTCTGTCTGCGCAGAAAGGCTCCCTCTCCCACCTCACTAGGAGATAATAAGAAAAAGATTTCATTCTCACCCAAAGAAGGGAATATTTTGCATTTCAGCAAACCAAAACAAAGTCTGCTCTATTTTTCTTTGACCAGTGATGGAAATCTTTTTAAGCAAGCATTCTATTCCATTTAACAGTATGAGAGATCTGTCCTGGCAGACAGAGGAATGGGTAGCAGTCATTGTAGTGGTGAGATTTAAATGCAAGGGTCGAATTGTGAGAATAAAAATTGTGTCTTAGAATTATCTTCTTAAATTTGCCTGTCCTTTGCCATTTTACCTAAGATGCCTTTTAACCAGAGGGCTAGTTCACTTGCCTTGCTTTAGAATTCTACATTTACTTTAATATATACAAACTAATCTTACAGGCATCCCACCTCCTTTCACAATAAGGCACAAAAGCTGTTCACATTCTTGAGAAGGGCATTTTATGCAGTGTTTCATCAGGAATTGCTCATTTAACTTTGTAAGTCAACCATCAAGGCCCTGTTTAGTGACCCTCCTTCAGATAAGGGGAATAAATGCAGCTCCTTCTGTCCTCTCTGTTTTGCTTCAAATGCCAGCCAGAAAGAAACATACTGGTGTCCTCCCACCCAAAAGGTTTTGAAAGTGAATCCGGCCTTTGTTAGCTTGAGAAATCATGGAAGGCGGATGGAATTTTGATATTCTGGCACTGGCTGTCACTAAGCCAGCAGCCTGACCCAGTGAATAAAACCTGAAAAGTTTGTTCAGTTTAAAAAAAAAAAAGGGGGGGGAGGGGTTTGGGACGGGTTATAAATACCACTACAATTTTCAATTTTTATGAGAAGCAGGTGATCACCTTCTCAGGGGAGAATGGACATGGGAAAGAGAAACACTGGAATGACTATTAAAACAGCATGAGGGACACATCTTGCTCAGGAGAAAAGAAAATGTAAAGTTGAAAAGAAGTAAATTTATCTCTCTTCCAGCACTGGAAATCAGTGCCACAGAAATGATTCTCATCAATGGCAAGTTGAACACGAGCCAGCAGTGCCCTGGCAGCCAGGAGGGCCAAGCGTGTCCTGGGGGGCATCAGGCCCAGCATCGCCAGCCGGGCAAAGGAGGGGATTGTCCCGCTCTGCTCTGCGCTGGGGCAGCCTCACTTCGAGTGCTGGGGGCAGGTTTGGGCACTACAATACAAAAAAGACATACAGCTCTTAGAGGGCATCCAAAGGAGGGCCGTGAGGATGGTGAAGGGCCTTGAGGCAAAGCTGTGTGAGGAGTGACTGAGGTCACTTGGTCTGTTCAGCCTGGAGGAGAGGAGACTGAGGGGAGACCTCACTGCAGTCTGCAACTTCCTCGTGAGGGGTAGAGGAGGGGCAGACACTGATCTCTTCTCTGTGGTGACCAGTGACAGGGTCCAAGGGAATGGCCTGAGGTTGTGTCAGGGGAGGTTTAGGTTGGATATTAGAAAAAGGTTTTTCACCCAGAGGGTGGTTGGGCACTGGAACAGGCTCCTCAGGGAGGTGGCCAGCACCAAGCCTGACAGGGCTCAAGAAGCATTTGGACAATGCTCTTGGGCACATGGTGTGACTCTTGGGATATGCTGTGCAGGGCCAGGAGCTGGACTCAATGCAAATCACCGTATTCTGTGATTCTGTGAAAAGCTTTTCCAGGTCCATGCAGCAGCTCCCCATGGAGATGGCTGGTGTAGAGCACTTCAGTCAGGGGGACTTCATGTTCTCAGCAGTGTTGGGAGGAATTTGTGGAGGACAACACAAATTGTAGCTGAGCTGCCATGCACGCTTTGCAGAGCTGAGGCAAAGCAGGAGCTCTGGGAACCTTGGTGGGTGCACCATTCGTGAGAGGAGAGATGGCAGAAGCCCATCAAGGCTTCAAGGTGGGTGCAGGGCTGTGGCAGACTGGGTCTCCCTTGCCTGCTTGCCTAGGAACTAATGTCATTGGGAGGGGAAGAAGAATGTGAGGTATGCAGGGAAGACTGGAGAGGGAAAAGAATGTCAGCATGGAGCACGCACTAGCCTATTCCTTCCAGAGATACTGTCAAAGGGTTATTCATTTCCCAAACAAACAAACCAGTCTAATAGTCGTGCTCGCAGACTACATTCCCTTATTTTCCCCTCCAGCACAGAATATTTTTAATACATGGGTGAAAAAATACCGGCTTGCTTCCAGACGTGCAGCGTGCATGCCATTCAACCTACTGATGCCAAAAGAGTTTTTCTTGTTTTTCCTAAGAAAAACTGAGAAATAGCACAACTATGGAGACTGCAAAGGATTTCTCTTCTCTCCGGTTCACAATTGTGCAGATGAATTATGATAAATGTGATATGGGGAGGTTGCTCAAGAGGAAATGTATGTTTAGATATCACAGCTTGTTTAAGATGAAAGGAATCCAGAATTGGAACCGGAATTGCCTCAGACAAGAAGCTTGGGCACAAAACTTAGGTATGTTAAGCTTTTCATGCAGTTGTGAGAAGTCACAGTGCTGGCATCCAAAAGCTCAGATCTTTACCTGAACTTTCTACTTGAACTTTCCCCACTTTGGGCAAAACTCCGGAGCTGGGATTTTATTCACATGGAACATGTTACATTATTCCACTAGATATTACAACTGTTAAAATGGGAATGAATTTAGTAAAGTTTTTATTTTCTTTTGTTTTTTTGGTTGCTTTGGTTTGGGGTTGAGTTGTGGGTTTTTTGTCTGGTTTTTTGGGGGTTGGGTTGTAGGGGTTTTTGGTTTGTTTTTTGGGGGGTTGGGTTGTACGNTGGGAGGAATTTGTGGAGGACAACACAAATTGTAGCTGAGCTGCCATGCACGCTTTGCAGAGCTGAGGCAAAGCAGGAGCTCTGGGAACCTTGGTGGGTGCACCATTCGTGAGAGGAGAGATGGCAGAAGCCCATCAAGGCTTCAAGGTGGGTGCAGGGCTGTGGCAGACTGGGTCTCCCTTGCCTGCTTGCCTAGGAACTAATGTCATTGGGAGGGGAAGAAGAATGTGAGGTATGCAGGGAAGACTGGAGAGGGAAAAGAATGTCAGCATGGAGCACGCACTAGCCTATTCCTTCCAGAGATACTGTCAAAGGGTTATTCATTTCCCAAACAAACAAACCAGTCTAATAGTCGTGCTCGCAGACTACATTCCCTTATTTTCCCCTCCAGCACAGAATATTTTTAATACATGGGTGAAAAAATACCGGCTTGCTTCCAGACGTGCAGCGTGCATGCCATTCAACCTACTGATGCCAAAAGAGTTTTTCTTGTTTTTCCTAAGAAAAACTGAGAAATAGCACAACTATGGAGACTGCAAAGGATTTCTCTTCTCTCCGGTTCACAATTGTGCAGATGAATTATGATAAATGTGATATGGGGAGGTTGCTCAAGAGGAAATGTATGTTTAGATATCACAGCTTGTTTAAGATGAAAGGAATCCAGAATTGGAACCGGAATTGCCTCAGACAAGAAGCTTGGGCACAAAACTTAGGTATGTTAAGCTTTTCATGCAGTTGTGAGAAGTCACAGTGCTGGCATCCAAAAGCTCAGATCTTTACCTGAACTTTCTACTTGAACTTTCCCCACTTTGGGCAAAACTCCGGAGCTGGGATTTTATTCACATGGAACATGTTACATTATTCCACTAGATATTACAACTGTTAAAATGGGAATGAATTTAGTAAAGTTTTTATTTTCTTTTGTTTTTTTGGTTGCTTTGGTTTGGGGTTGAGTTGTGGGTTTTTTGTCTGGTTTTTTGGGGGTTGGGTTGTAGGGGTTTTTGGTTTGTTTTTTGGGGGGTTGGGTTGTACGGGTTTTGGGGGGTTTTTTTTGTGGAGGTCACCTAGCACATCACAGCACTATAAGCCCAGGCTGGAAACACCTCAGGCTCTTTTGAATACATGCATCCGGCATATTAGGTTTGTGAGAACGCAGTCCTGACTCAAATAGCACATAACCCACCTGCAAAGGAGTTTCTGAATGAAAGAAGGAGTGTGAGTGAGGACCATTCAATAGGAAACAGTGGTCAGGAATAAAAAGGTTCACTTTCCTGCGACACCCTAGAAAGGTAAGGTTTTGTAGACTAGGATCAGCAGGTTTTTTCTCAGGGACATACGACCTCTCTCACCTCCTCACATACCCACTGAGTAATATGCAGCAACTCTCACCCCCAGAAGCTTTCTCTTGAATACGGTAGCGCACAGCTCTGCTCTTTCCAGTCTGTGTGCCTTGCTCCTGTCTACTTTTCCTGCCTGCCGCTCCTTCCCCTCCTCCTGCCTTCCCAGTCCTGCAGTTGGCATGGTGGAGAGGCCCAATTCCAGGCACACATGCTAGCACTTTGCTCTGAACTTGTGTGGAGGGAGCTTGTACAGATGCACCAAGGTACAAAAATGGTGTATAAAGAGGGGTGTATGTTGAACTCCAAACACATATATTAGATAGATTTAAAATACTGCAAAAAAACCCCATGAAATCCCATGAATCCTCTGTACAGAGCATTTGTGTGTCTTTACTCCATTTTGGTAGTCAGGACCAAAGCCAACCTTGTCTAAATACTCTCTCCTTACTCTGATTTGCAAAATGCACACTACTTTAACTTGGCAAAACATCAAAAATTACCCAAAAATACAATCTCTCCTGACCATAACTTGTCCATCAGTTCTACACATCATTCAAGGAATTGTCCTGTGACTGGATTAGCCAGCTGTGTCCATTTTGCTTGCAAAGCTTGTTATATTTGTTCTCTCTGATTTTGGGAACCTTTTGTTGCATATCTCCCACACTTCTTTTAGCAAAAATTATTTGCTGTTGTTATATTTTATATATTCGTGTTTTCTCTCTCTCCATCTCTCACCAGCAACTCTTTCAAACCAAAAGCATTTCTCTCTGGTAAGGCCATCAGCTTAGTGGTTGTTCACTAGCCAGCAGCCATTTTTTTCCAGTAGGAGGAGGAGCAAAAATAAAACTTTAGTAAAATGCAAGTTTGTGATTAAAAAAAAATACAAAGGGGAAAGTTCTGTTTTGCCTTTACTTCCAAGCTTCCCATGAAGTCTCAGTTTGGACGTGTTTTGAAGCTTGAGGAATTTCAAGGAAATTTCCTTCTTTTAGAGGTCTTTAGAGGGAGGATATAAGAGAGGAATGCAATCATCTTTTCTCTCTTTTGCTTCAAACAGATCTGTGGAGATCGGCTGATATCCATAACAACAGAGAACAGCATATGAACTGTCTCACACTGACTGACTTATTTTTCTCTTCTTTGGGTGTTGGTGTTTAAGCTTTCATCTCATACTCAGTGTAAATTTGCATCTCCAGAAAACTGCCAAAAATGGTTTTCTTTGCTGCCATCTAAATCTGTTTATGGTCTACTCTCCCAAAATCATTCTTTAAAGGAAAATGACTGACTTTCAAACCCCTCCTCCTATTCTGTTATTTTTAACAAGCATTTCAGTGTGGTGTCATTTAGGGAAAAGATCACTGCATTGCTGTGTGTTGCAGGACTCTCAGGAAACAATGCTAGAAGAGAAGGAACGTGGGAACTCTGTTCCCTCTCTTTTCCATTTGCAAACTCTGAATGCTTCCAGCAACAGGGTAGCCAAAGACGGGGTGAAAAGGACAGAGCACGTTCCCATTGGCAAAGCTTCTCTCATCTTCACTGGGACAAGGATTTGGCCATGCCGTGCAGCATCCCAAGCCTTGGACTGAGGACTTCACTGGCTCCTCTCAGTGGGCTGCCTCTGCTGAGGGAGACAGCACTTGCAGATAACTTGGCCCTCACGAGTCTCCACCACAGTTATCCTTCTGCTTCCTTCAGTCTGGGTACTTGTATGGGTGACGGAAGCACCAGTCTCGGGATCATATGAAAGGGAGACTCTGCACAACTCTTGCTGGCCTCACCTGCAACACCTCTGTTCTTGTCTTTGCCCCTTCCCTCACATCCCAGGTGACTCATAGTGTTTGCTTCTGAAGTCTGATGAGGGCTTGAGTCATAAGTAGTGACACGAGGATTTGACACCTCACATCCTCAGAGTTCAGCCCTGTCTGGGAGCTGTAAAGGTCTGTCTCCATGTGTCCTTACAGCTTTCAAGGAGGGGCTTAGCTCTTTTGTTGTGTCATAACACTGTGGAGTACGTTCGTCTGGAAGCCATGAGTCGGCACTGGAGAGAGATCTCCTTTATCTTCAAGTTCTGAGATAGAGTGTGTTGGCTCTGGCTCTGCAGACAGTAAGTGTGCTCTGTAAAAGGACCTTGCTTGTGCTCTCCCAGTCACTGTAGCACCGTAGTGAGCACAGCTGCTGTGGGATGGCTCCACTGTAGCTATTCCAGAAGTTGTTGCCTCCAGTGAAAGACCATGGTATGGCTGAGTGTTTGCCCTAAAAGAAGACCACAGAGGACATATGTCTGCAATCCCCTCTCCTCAGAACATGAGCACTGGTCTGACGTGACTGTCTGGTGGCGTGAATATTGGCTCAGATCTGAAAGTCAAAGGTGTGCTGGGAGAGTAGGTTTCGGGGATATATGTGTAGATAGGACCAAAAGGTTTAGACTAAGGCTGCTAGCATAGGCTCCTTAGACTCTTCTTTTAATTTCATTTTCCTTATTTCTCAGAGATGGATATTCTGGTGCAGAGATCAAAAGTGGGATAGCATAAGAAGTGCAGGGTCCCAAATGCTGACTCCAGACCTAAGCACGTGGGTGAGGGAGAAGTCTGTCGGACCAAGCTGCTTTTATAGGAGCTGTAACCACTCTGGGGAGTGATGGAGGGAGATATTTCCTTGAATTTGTGGGAAAAGGGAAGGAGGGCAAAAAAAGGAAGATGAATAGAGAAATAGACAATTATTAATCAAAATAGCAAGAGTGAAATAGTTAGGGGCATCAGGGATTCAAAGTACCCCACACCTTATGTGTATCAGTATGTATTATGGCCTTTTCTGTCTTTTGAGAAATCTGTTCCACTTCTTACTTTGATATTTAAAATATTCTACACTTGATAAATAACAAAAAGTATGGTCCCTAAAGACCGAGCCACATTCTGGTAGCAGCCAAGATAACTTTATGAAGACAGACAAACTTGTGTTAAATTAAAAAAAATATATATCACGCTAGAAAGTTATGTAAGATTCTATTTTAAAATCATCTGGTCCTAATTTACTAAATTTACTGCCTCAGAGCTAATGCCAAACTGCTACATTTGATTTATAGAAATACTTTAGCACATTTTTCCATCAGGCTATTGTAGAATATATTTACTGCCTTTTTATTATAGTTAAAAATGCAGACTTTTTAAAGGAAAGGAACATTTTTGAAGAGCCTATTGATAGTTTCTCACAGGATGCCAGGAGACATGCAGATAGTAAACAATGCTGTGTGCTTAGGAACATTCCACTCGATTTTCAACTCCTTCACCATCTTTTTTTCTTTGTAATTTAACAAAGTGATCCATCTGGTAAATGGATGTTTGAAAATGTCCAGTTTGTGCCAAACCACTTTTCTTAAGCACAGACTACATTTTTTTCAGGCAAATATTTAAACAGCAGCCACACTGTAATGCATTGCTAGCCATTAAAAAAACACACACAAAACCCAGACAGCGGGCGGGGGGGAGTCAGGGTGGAAGAAAGCTTAACAAATATTCCATTAAAAATCTATCTAAAAATATCGTGCTAAACAACCCTCCTTCTTCCCTTTTCTCTTCCTGACAAGGGTTTCCAAATGGGAAATGACTGCTAGGGAGTGGAGCCTACAACTCTCTGATCAGCAGAGCAACTGAGCACATGCTTAATTTTGCACACATGCTCAAGTCCTTCTTTATTAATTTTTGTGTCTGTGCTTCACAGAACTGGGTCCTTGATAAGTCTCTGCCTGCTTATACAACAAAATTCTGTTCCAGGAGAGCTAGTTTTTCAATATTTTTGAGAAATTGCTGTGCTTTTTTTCTCTCCTGCATCCATCTCCCATTGAACTTATCCATAAAGTTTGATCCATGTGCAATGAGTTCTCAAATATATGGAGACTGGATAGAGTTCTGGTTCAGGTCCTTCCCTGATTTTTATTCATCTCTGTGTACTGATCATCTGTACCCAGAAGTGCCAAAATGCTACAAGCAAAGGGATTTTTTCTAGTACTTCCAGCTTGAGCAGAAGCAGTTGGTACAAGACATCTCCTCTTTTTCTGTGGTAAACTCAGACTTATTCAGATCTAATCTAGCAGTCATACCGATAGCTCTTCTTAAAAATCCCCATGCAGTTACCCAGAACTGGCACTGCCTGCTTTCAGTTTGATACCTCCATTTCCTCATCCACCTCTACAAGTGCTCTCTGTTCCCTCTGAGATTCAAATTCAGGGTCTCCTGAAGTCACACAATCAACT
Organism: Melanocharis versteri; assembly: GCA_013397845.1. Taxonomy (NCBI): domain Eukaryota; kingdom Metazoa; phylum Chordata; class Aves; order Passeriformes; family Melanocharitidae; genus Melanocharis; species Melanocharis versteri. The sequence continues at coordinate 667,576 of VZTG01002536.1, read as the reverse complement.
AACCAGCTTCAAGGACTTTTAACTTCTGCCCTGTTTTGAATCCATAAACTCCCTTCCATTTTAAAGCCCAAATCTCAGAGTAATTTTGCAACTGAAGGGATTGATGTTTTTTGCCTTGATGCAGCAAGACATTGGACTCTTAATGCCTGCTCCAAAAAAAGTATCAAGGCTTTTAAAGTGTCTGGTTTCAGTAACAGTACTTCCAGATGGGCTGGGTTTGCACAGCTGAAGAGGCTGTTACTCCAGTGACAGAATGAGATGGTGTAATCCTGGTCCTATCAAAGCTGACCCAAATGTGGCTGTGATGCTGCTGTATCACCAGTTTAGTCTCAAAGTAGAGAAGACTTAATCAATTATCACGCTTTTACAGTGCCAAGACAAAATTGGTGTCTATTTTGTGTCCAATCAATGCTTTGCCACTCTGTAACTCCCAAGATTTTAGGGCGTTCCACTTTTGTGAAATAGGTTACTAAGCTGTTGTGGCGTTTGTGGTTGTTGCTGTGCTGGTTGCTACGGTTGTTGTTGAAGAGCAGTCAGAAAAGGGGCACTGTGTTTGTTGCCCAACATGAAAGGCTCCTGGCTGAGAAAACCTCCCTGCAGCTACTCAGTGCAAACCCGCCAATTCTTCCCGAATGCTTCTGTGATACAGATGCAGGAGAGCCTCTCATGAAGAAATGGTCTAACATGAAAGGGAACGGGGGTAAAAAGGTCACAGCTAGGAAAAGAAATGATTCAGCACTAGTTTTTGCGGGCTGGCATTCGTGTCTGCAGGTCAAAGTCAGTGTAAATTTGTAAATGTTCTTCTGTGTTCTGCTCTGGAAAGGAGGTAACAGCGCAAGACAAGCAAAGCGCTGAAGTCTAAATTTAATTTGACACACCATGAAAATGAGACAATTGTGTGCTGGCTGGTTGAGGTCCAGAGATGTCACCTCACATTACTATCATTTGTTGAGTGGTTGCCAACATTTGTCCATTTTCACAGCCCTGTTCAATATAGAAGATTTCTGGGGCTCCTCAGCAGACTGAGGAAAAGGGGAGCTTTGTTTTTTGGGAGCTAATCCCCTTAAACCACTTCCTCTTCCCACTGGAGTGAAGTTTTCTTAATGCCTTTTTGTGTGTTTTGTTTTGTTTTAATGATCAGTGCTCTCAGGGCTGTTTCCAGGTCTCCCTGAAAGGTCAGGTCTGCTTTTTTCTTTGCTTGCCATTCATATGGTGAGTAGCAAGTGCTCCTCCTGCCCCTTTCCCTCAGGCTTTGAGGCTGCTCTGTTTGCTGACTTCAGTTCTCCTCTTTGAGTGTGACAGTAGATGTTTCGTTATTTTACTCTCTAGAAAAATTAAAGAGTTCCGTAAAAACTTGTGATTTTGTGTCACTTTTTGCTATCTATCATCACCCAGAAATCTGGGCGAGTAAAAAGTGTGTCTGCATCTTTCAGCCTTTTCTTTGCATGGTGATACAATGAAAGACACCTGATGCAGAGAGGAATTTTCCCACCTGCAGCTCTGGACATCTTTCAGCTCAGTTTTAGTGTTTGTTGTTTTCTCTCGCAGGGTTTGTTCTGCATTTCAGAACATGAAAACAAACATGCTTGTGACATGTTTATATAGTTATGGTTCTAGATTTCAGATGTAATGTCTGTAAGCAGGTGCCACCAGATAATCTAGAATATATCAGGCATGCCAATTTTAAAGACATAAATGATATAACTGCTCAATTAAACTAGCCATCCATCCTAAAGATGGTGTCTGTCTTTGGTTCAAGATCTTGGTGGTGTTGAGAACCCACAAGCTACACTGAAGCTGGTCAGTTTTATGGGTCATTACTGCCTATTGACACCAGTCCAGTTGATGAAACTTATGTTGAAGTAGCTGACAGTTGCGTTCATATTTGTAGGGTAATAATTCTGATTTATTACATATAGATGGGGCTTCTGTATTTTCACTGAATCTCCCCCACTATATCATTGCCTGTGTTGTAGTGCTATGAACAGCACCAGGCTGGATTTCACTTGCTCTGGGGCCTGTGTTGTCCCTGTCCTCAAAAATCAAAGTGGTCTGGATGTTTGGTTCTCTTAGGCATGTGAATATTGAGGGCTAGACTTTCAGGAGTAAATGTGGGTCCACCAGGAACAGGACTGGGTTACCTGCGCATGGGGTCTGTGGACAGCTCTGTCTTGGGGTCCCCCAGCTGTCATGCAGCTGCAGCTCCAGGAAGACAGCAACAGCCAATAGGTCCAATTGCATTATACCCACCCTTGCATGGATAGTTGAGAACTGGGGGCCTGAGCCTTTTGAATCCAACCCCTGAATGTTTATTTGGATTGTGGCCAAGATACCTGAATGTCCTGGCTCAGCAAAGCCAAGCTGCAGTTTGAGACCTGCTTCTCCCTCTCTTCAAATCGTTTCTTCTGGCAGGAGCCAGGCATGCAGAGGAGAAAACACATAAAATGATAATAATCACATCTTCAAAATATGTTTGAGCTTTTTCCAGGTAAAATTTTGGTCCAGGAATTCTGGGAGCAGGAAAGGTTTGGTAGTTAGAGTAACAGTGGTAGAAAAATCGGGGCCAGTTTCCGGTCCCTAAGGTTCAGCCAAGTGAAAATTCATCCATTGTGAAGTTGTCACAGCCTGCTTGCTTAGGCGACCATGACCTCTGCCACTTTGATCCTGTAAATACAAAGTGGCCTCTTCCCTGGTCCAGCAAGCAACAGAAAATGATTCATTGCAGTCAAGCACCTCAGTGCTCAAAGGAGCCAGTAAGTTTTTCCCAGGACTTTTGAAAAGCCTGTTCATTTGACGGAATGCACACAGAAGGCAAAGATACTGTAGAGGGAAACTACTCTTTTTGAGTTTCTGTTTCTACTAATTTGTTCCGTATATAAAAGACCCTTAAATCCATCACTGATTAGCTAACTCATGCATCAATATCCTGCTCTGTGCATCAGTAGTCTGGCTGCCATGACAAACTGTATCTTTCTGGTTTTTCAGAGAGAAATCACACCTCACACTGGGACTTTCAAGGTCATATACTCACACTCAGGATGTAGTTTTCAGCTTGCAGTAGAGAGCAGCAAGAGCAAAATGGACTCAGAAAGTTTGCTGTGTAGTGCCAGCTGTGACCCATGCTTTGCCATTATTCTTCACAAAGAGGTGAAACCCTCTGTTTTAGTCCTCTGAACTGCAACTGGCCTGCTGGGAAGGCTAGACTCCGTTTAGCTTGCACGCTGGGTACAGTAGGACTATAACTAGGACAGGAGGACAAATGGAAATATGCAGCACGATGATTCTTGCCAAAAATACTCAGTACAACTGGCCCTTACTTTTTGCTTTGGCTTCTGCATAAATTGAAGGTATCACCACAATAAATCTCGACTTTTTCATCCTCCTAGGTGGGCAGCTAACTAGAATTTGCATCCTGGCTTGCCTCCATACCTAAAGCTACCCTATACAAGGAATCCTTATATGCCACCTTTTTGGTTGCCAAGCATCTGCCAAATCCTTGCCTGTGCTTGAGACCGAGCCCTTTGGGTTTGGAGTCTGCGAGGGGCCTCACTGTGAGGAGCTTGTGGGAGCTTCTTTCTGCAACTAGTTCTTATTCAGTTATGAGAGGCTCAGCATGGATGAAATGTAGGTAGGGATATCTACTCCTTAAACCAAATGATAGGGAAAAGCAAATGTAGTGGCTGTCCTGAAGCTTCTCCTAAAAGGGCTAGTTGCTAGGAACAGAGGGGTAGTTCAGCAGGGACTAGCTGTGCTGCTGAGGAAGCTTTATTGATTTACTCAACCCAATCCTGCTGAATGTCATAACACAGAAAAGAAGGCTGTCTTTCCCTTTTGCTGGCAGGCAGTCATCGTTCAACTGCATCGTTCATGCAGTTATATCTTCAGGGAGGGATACAGTCTTTGCTAGGAGCTCAGCAGGCCGTGGGTCTATATACAGGAAGACCAAAGGTTTTCTGTCCTCCCTTGTGACAGATTTGCTATTAAATTGAGAAGAAAGAGAGTTTGCCATGCTGATGACGTTCCTCCACTCACTGGCAAACAGCAGAGGCCGTTTGTGCTGTGTGCTGAGGACAGCACTGGTGTGACCAGGAGATGTGCACAGCTGTGCATCCACCCTCATCCTGTGGGCATTTGCCAACCTCACTTGCCTCTGGCCCTGCTGATTCTCCCTGATAAAACTATATTGGCATCACATTTAACAGAACTGGAACTGCTGAACATACTCAACACGGAGTTATTTACTGCTACCACTGGAACGAAGTCTCCATCTTTCTTCTCCTTTAGAGGACACAGGAAAAGAAAAAGCTTCATAATCTAAAATCCCTCAGAACCATGGTTTGAAACTGCTACCAAAGAAGAGTTTGAAGGAAATATTTGTCCACCAATTAGTAAACTGATCTTTAAGGACAAGCTCTTGAGATTATTGCATAATTCATGGTCTCTGACCTCATAATGAAAAACAAACAACCCTTCTCTAAAACCACCATCTAGCTACAAATCATTACTTCATTTCAAAGAAGAGCTGATACTGAAAGAACAAGACTAATTCTATATATTACACTCTAATAATCTTCCAGACTTCCATTTTTGTTGGAGTAGCTTCTTTTTTTTTATCAAAAGAAAATATATAGAGCATAATCATCATACAAAGGTTGGGTTCCTTTTCCCATAAATATGTTTTGAGTGTGAAACACAGGCTTCACAACCATTTACTCTTGGTCTTGATTTCATCTGGGATTTTAATGAGTTGCACAATGATGTCAAAATGCCTTCTGACCTATGCAGCTCGTCCTTCCCCTGGTATGGCAGAAGACCATGCAGGGTAACTTAAGAGATGGTAGTCGCTGCTAGATCTCATACAGAAGATGGATGTTATTGCAAAATTTCAGCCCATACTGAAAAAAAACCATGTTGAGTTATATGGTAATGTGGGGACTGCAAAAGTAAAGGGCCAGCTCAGGGCATGTTTGCATTAACCCAAAGGAACTAGATACATTCTCCAGCTCTTTTTTCGTTTGTTTGTTTTTGTTAAACATAGCCTCAGGTCTACTGAATCATTCATAACATTCAAAGTTTCTAAAATTTTGCATTAGTTGGATTTTCACAGTGCATCTTCCAAATCTAGCCATGTCAACACGCAATATTTATGTCTAATTTAATATTACAGCCCAGTTCTGCAACTGTGAAGCTTCTTCCTGAAGCAGTGAAAGAGCTTCAAGGGGGCTCACACTTATGGGTGGATCTTGTGGTTATTGAGCCAGACCCTGAGTTTCACAGCAAAGCTTTTGATGTGCTAACACATGAGCGTGTCTCTTCACTCTAATATAGTTTTCTAAGTTCAAAGAATACCAAACACAGGTGAAAATGGCCCTGACCTTTCTACCAAACCAGCAGCATTGTTCTGTATTTGCACTCCAGTACGTGTTTCTAATAACCTGAACCCTGCCTGATTCTATGTACATTTAGCTATGTTTTGTTCTGCTAATAGTGTAATTTATTTCACGAGGAACAAAGTTTGCCAGGGGAACTGGATGCTCTCCCCTTTAAATAGCACTCTCAGGACCTGCTCCCAGGCCATTCTTTTCTCTGAATATTTTCTGAACACTTACGTTTCAAATTGTTCCTACCAGCCTGGCATGCAAATATCTCAATGGTGATGACTGCAGTAGCTCTTATAGAAGTTGTACAGAAGTCCATAGGCCAGATTATTAAAACTATCTCTAGGGGACGATTTTTCTTCCTTTGTGAAGCATCATGACTGATTTCAATATGCTACTCATCAACTAAATTGTTTTCAGTCAGGATAACCAAATATTGGATTCTGTACTTTCTAAAAAGAATAACTGCTTTCAGTCATTTACTTCCTAATTGATAATGGATATTTTATCTGCGTGTGTGAAAATTATATCTACATATAAAGATACTCACTTTACAGTTTAACCAGTTTACAACTAATATGGTAACATTTCTCTGATTTTTAAGTACTGTAAGTGTACCTTAACACAGTCAGTAAGTACTGAATGCATGCTTCATTCAAAGCACTGGTATTGGGTAATATCATTCATCTTAAGTTGTCTGTCTTCTTTCATAAGTGCAAGTGAAAAGCAAATATTCTGGCTGAGAAAGCGTAACCAACTCTGACCCAAGCACCTCTGCTGATTAATGTAGTATGGAATTTTGCAACAAGCACGTCAAACAGAAAGGAATGTGAAATTAATTTGACACATTTTTTTCCTATTTTATGCCATATTACATCAATTATTGAAAGGTTGAGTTGAAGAGTTGGAGGTTCCAACTTAAAAGGTATCCTCCTGAGTAAGGAAAAGGAATGGCTAAAATTTAATTTTTTTTTAAATTTTAAAAAGCAGCCCCTGGAACTCAATTTATCTGAAACATAAAGAAATCTCCACTTGGTGTCAAGTGCAGATAGAAGAAGGAGTGTAAAAATTTCAGGCTTGTCCCTTGGCTTAGTGCAAATCATCCTAGGTGCACTGATTGGAATGAGTCAACACACATCTTTACTAACCAGGGACCTGGCCTTTCAAAATGGCTGTGTGAAATGACCTCTCCTTTCAGTTTTCATGACTGACTGTCCATTCATTTGCACTGGATTAAGGTCCAGTATCTTTCCACTAGATTGCAAGAGGTACCAGACCTCTATTGCATGCTGCGTCCCACCTTTCAATTGCCTCTTCTTAGAGAATCAAGAAAAAGCTTCCCTTCTACCTTTTTACAGATCTTTGACTTCTGTAGGTGTTGTTAGTCCTCTGCAAAAGGACAAAAATCAGATCAATCAGAAACACAGATGGTTCTGGTTGGAAGCTATACCTATTTCTTGAGGGGATGGGCTTCTGGGTGGCCACTGAGACAAAATCGTCCCCCTTGCTCCCTTACGCCCTTTCTGGAAGCTGCATCTAAAAATCTTTCCATCATTCTAGTTCAGCTTTGAAAAAAACCAGTAAATGGACATGGAGTAATTTAACCTGGTCACTTTCTGGGTGACAGAACAAGGAGGATCTGGACATGTCAATATCAAGACCATTTTCCCTCTGTAGTTTTTCTTTAAAACTGAGGATGTTTTTGCTGAAAGTCATTGTTCCCTACCTTCCTGAGCTTCTTCAAAATGGGATTTAGCAATTCTCCTAGCAAAAGATTAGTATTAAGGAACTTGAGAATTTCCTCTTGCCTCTGCAGGTGTTTTAAGAATGGGAAGCCTTCATTTCTCCTGGAATACAAACCACTCACATCCAACTGCTGCACAGGTTTGGAAGTATAACTATATGTGTAGTTCTTCTATGCAGATTTATAAATGGCTGCTAGTTTAGGACTGTTCATTCTTCTTTATCTTAAGATATTTTTTCTATGAACTAAATCAACTTTATAGAAATTATTTTCTAGTTTACTATTGAAGGAAACCTTTAGGACAATGAAGAAAAATATTTCCTTTTTTTCCTTCTGTTCTGTGCTGTATCTATTAATATTGTATTGCCCACTAATGTTGTCCTCTTATACTGAAAATGCAGGTGGATGAGAGCCTAGCTAGGGACTGTAGTGTATCAGATTTTTTGTATATGAAATCAAATGAACACTGTATCCTGAGAATAGTGACACAATGGCAAATAAATTCCGTGTATTCAAAGTAATCTGTATACTGCAGGTAATGATACTGAGGCAGATAAAAAAAAAAACCAAACCTCCGTTCTTTTCTACGTGGAATTGTTAAAGTTTTGGAGACCTTAAAATAAAGCCAAATGACCTTTATTTCAATGTAATTGTTAGTTTCTGGGAAGAGACACAATGTGCTTGTATTTTTGGGGTATTTCTACCTGACTTATCTCCTTTTTCTCTCATGTACAAAAGGAGGGTGAAACTTTGGGGTTTCTAGTCTGAGGAAGTACCCTGTTTCCAGTTGTGAATAGAGTACAGATGTTGTGTTAAAGTGTTTTATTCCCTTTGCCTCCTAAGATTATAAAAATATTTCCTGCATTTTTAAATTACAGAGAATAAAACCTCTGTAATAACTGAGGGGGCTCATTTTTATTTTTATTTTCTTTAACATGTAAAAAATATAAGCTCTTGATCTACTTCTCCCTCTTCCAAGGAGCACTTGGGCTGCTAGCACCTCTCATTCCTTTAGGCCAATATTTTTATGAGTGTCCATTACTGTAAACACCTTCCACTAGGAGACTAAAAACTTCATGTTTATTGCTCATCATAGTTTTGGTTACAGCTGAAGTAGTTTATTTATTCACATAAACAAAATAAGACTAAGGCTCTGCCTGACTACCCAGCAGAACAGTTCTTGCTCTCTCAGGTAGTGCTGTAAAGGACTTATGCCTGTTGTGAATAAAACCTTGTCTAAAATCCAGGCTGCCATAAAAGAGGTAGCTAGAAGATTTTGCAGGACACTGTAGTATCTGGAACTCATCCATAGAAATGCAGCGAAGTATTTTTAAATACATATGAATCTTCCAAATCTTCGGAAATCTGAGCAGCTTGCTTTGAGCATGTCCATAAATTAGATATCTCCCAGACCTGCAAACCACATCTGTTGCCAAGTTTAATCCCAAATACCAAAAATACAGAGAGAAGCTGTCTCATAAAGTGTGCAGAGACACTTATAGGTGCAGCTAGATCGTCTCCTTTTGCAAAGTCCCTGACAAATCCCCAGTATTTTCAATATGCAAAATCAACTTGCAGCTGCATATCTGCTACAAAGAGGATTTCTGCACTGCAAAGATGTGGTTTTCTTGGTGGTGCTACTTTATCTACATCAAGGGTTTCACAGGCAATTTGGAATTCCATTTCACTGGGACAGGCTGTGGGTGAGCCTTGGCTTCCTGGAAGTCAAGACTTGGGAGTTTCTTAAATTCAGATAAATGGTCATCTGTGAAGTCAACAGTGAAGTTTCTAAGAAATACGTACATGTGCATCCCTTAAGCTTTCATTTCCTTAGGAAACCAGGCACACGCACACGCCACCCCCACAGGTGCACACACACACAGATGGGCATTTTGTAGGTCAATTTAAGAACCAGTTTGACAATTTGAACAAACTGTACTGGTTCCTCGAGTGCTGTTTTGTCCTGTGGCACATTTACAAGGACTGCACTGGTAACTGGCTTTCAGAACTGAGCACGAGACAACGTGTGGTTGCTGTAATGCTTTCAACGTACAAATCTCTACCTCTCTCCATGTTAACCAGGCTTGTGGGTTTGGGATCACTTTTGCATAATTTCTATTCATGCAGCTGAAAATCTCTCCTCTTTTTGCATAATTGAGTCCTGACCATTAAAATCAGAACCCAAAGGAAAAGGTCAGCTTTTAACAACCATCCATTGTAAAGTATACTCTTGTTTTTTCTTATTGCCTCCCTAGATAACCACAACGATTCTTTAGGTACTTTTTGCCTGTCAGTTAACACATGTTCATCATATAGTTTGTGTCTGCATTTGGCTATTTTGAAAGTTGGCTTATTGATTGTTTTTGTATAATTTATTCGATGTAAGGAAACGAGGGTCAGACTTTTCCACCGGTTTCTCAAGAACAAGCTCATTCTTCTGTGCTGCTGGTGTACATGACTGCTTATTCTGCACTGAGGTAGGACTGAGCTAGACTCTTCAGAGTTAGATGGTTCAACTAGTGTTTAATTCCTCAGATCCTTCCAGCTAGTGAGTTGTGCAATTCCTCAAGCATTTAGTAGGATAACATTAAGAAACCATGTATTATTTTTTTACCAGCCAGCAGATGAAATGACAGCTCTCCCTGTGCTCTGGAATGTCATTGTGGTGGCCTCTTTTACAAGTTTTGTTAGCTTAAGAAAAACAAATACCCTACTCATTTGCCTGAGGTCACAAAGTAACAACTAGGCATTTCGTGTTGTTAAAGGGAACCATAATTATTATCAATTACCAAGTATGCAAACATATTTTGTTTACTCAATGGATTTAGACCTATTTTCATTCCAGTCTAATTAGAAAGCTACATGGTAATCTCCAGCCTCAGGCTTTTCCTACCCATCCTTGAGTGACTGCTTAACTTATCCTTTCAAAATAAACAAAGAGCTGCCACATCCACAGCAAAGCTCCAAAAGGAGGTTCCATATACAGTGACACAGCATTAAGACATGACCTTTTTTTTAGCAATTCCCTTTTATTTTGCTTTGAAAAATCGCTTAATAATTACTAGCTTCAATGGGGGAGATTTAACTTTGAAATTTAATTTCTGTATTTTTACATCAAGTTAATATTTTCTTTCAGACATGTTGGGACAGGAAGAAAATAAATTTGAAGCAAAGATTAGTTAGTTGACTGTACCACAAGAAAGATACATTTTGTGAGTATAAAGTAGTGAAGTAGGAATCTGAATGAGGTTCTGGGCTCTCCTCTTTCGTATGCCTTCCAGAGCATGTTAGATAAACACGTGTTGGGGTTAGCCCATGGATATTAGACCCTGCCTGTGGGCAGAAAATGATATTAGATGATCTCAGCAGGCCTCTTTCAGCCCTAGTTTTCTAAGATTCATTTTGAATTAGTCAGGAGGCTGAGCTGTGTGAGTCACTGAACTTAATCCACTACTGCTAGAAATCAGGGTGCTCACCGTGCACCCTGAGAGGGAAGAACAGACCCTTCCTCTGGGAACTGTGCTGCTGCAGGAGGAGGGGGACGTGGAGACGGGAGGTCGGTGCAGTCCCCCCCCAGGGTGGAGGCTGTGAGCAGCACCATTCACGGTGGGTCACTGCCCTGGCCTCTGAGGCTGGCAGGGTATTAGGGGAAGAGTTCAAAGCGAGTCTGCCCACTCTTCCCCAGGGAAAACAAAGAACTGAAAGAAGAGGGGTCCTACAGTTTAGGTCTCCTTCTCCCTGCTGGGACTTTGTGGGTGTCCCTGGTGTAACTGAATGTTGAAAGGCAGCCTGATGCCCAGCTTCCACGTGAGCATCCAGCTTGCTGGATTACTGATGTACCCTCTTACTTCCTGTGTTCCCTCTGTCCCAGTTTGGTTGAGGGAGCAGAGTGGAGTAAGTCCCTCTAGTGAGACAATGGGAGGATCACTCCCAGATAACTTTTGACATAGCTGCTAAGTCAGCCTCCTGGGAGTTTGAGAAACCACTGTCAAGCACCAGATTGTTTCATATGAGGCAAAGAAAGATTTGAGATCTTGCTTCTGGTGTCCCAGAGATAAGATTTAGCCATTGGCTCTCTCAATAAAAGAGTGGCACAGTTCTTGTAGCCTCCACTTGGGCATGTGTTTTGTAGGGCGGTGTAGTTAACAAGCCTGCTGTAGGACCAGTATTTAACATTTATTAGGCACAAAGCAATTTGGAGCTAATGGAAGAGAAAACCCGGTTCAGTGTCTGCAGGCAGAGGTTCTCAGGGTTGGAACCACAGGCTTTGTGCAGAACATGGCAATTAGGCACCCAAACCACCCACACAAATCTCATCCCATAAAACTGTGGTGTGTTTATGTTTATAATTATGGCTGTATTTATATTTTAGATGAAAACACAAACAAACCTCTTTAACAAAAGCACAAACAACATTTCTGTTAGGAAGAAGGGGCCCCATACAGTAGGGATGGTCACACCACCAGATGTGCAGCCAGGAGGTGTTCAATACCACAGCAATGATGCTCCCATGAGATTTTGGGTAGCTAAGAGCAGAAGTTTCAAGCTTTCAAGTGAAGGGCAAGTGGGTGTGTGTATCTCCATGTTCACTGTTGTGTGTGTGACAGCATGTCTTCAGTTGCTCCCATGTTTCGTGGGTGAAGCTGGAGTGTCTCATGTTTTTTACAAAGTTAAGTAGCCAGATTCTGGCACACAGGGACTCTGTCCCCCTCTATCATGTTAATATTTCCACTCAGGGATATACAGTGGCTTTAGGACCTCAGGAAGAGATGTTTGTGCAAATTACCAAGCAATTCAATGGTATGTGCATTCCAAGGGCTCATAACTCAGGCAGAAAAAAAAAACAAAACATCAACAAATTGCTAAAAGGAACTTGTTTAGGGTAGCAATTTCCTTGCCATATTTTAGCTCTCTGTCTCCAGTTATTCAGGCTGTCTAAAATAAATCACTGGGTTCTTTTCTTCTTCTTTTTTTCCTGAACAATGGGGTAAGCATGATAATTTTGTTTGTGCTAACCCCTCTCAGTTTTTTCACTAATTCTCCTTTTCCCTAAATCCGAACGAAACCTATCACTGTTTCTGTTGACAGCTCTACTCTAAGACCCAAACATGCAAAAACTTTCAACAGGCTTAAAGTAGTATTTTAACCAGGAGAAGTCAAAATACCTCATCTGGTTTACCCACCACTGGAATGTAACACAAGCTATGTAGACAAACCAGGCCTCACATGCTAAAAAACATCAGTAACAAGTAAGATCCATTCCCTCTTTAGAAGCTACAGATTCCATCCTATGCTGGAAGGATGTTAAGTCCAGACTCCTGTTAGGTGGCCTCATCCCAGACAGTGATGAGTCCATAGAAAATCATAACCAGTTGTGGGGTTTTTGGGGCTTTTTTTGCCAAAGCTGTATGTATTTCCCTTTGAAGTACTATTGGTGAGGAGCATGTTTTATTATGCATGGTGTTAACAGCAGTTCAAAATTTTAACTCATTTTTCGTGATAAAATAAGAAATTGTGTCCATGAGAGCTTCAGGCCAGCTTTTTAGCTACAAGCTGCATTTTTTTTTACTCTCAAATGAATTAAAGGCACTGCTTGCGAGCAAGAGACCAAAGGGATGTTTCTAAGCTAAAAGGCAGACAGAATAAGGTTGGCTTGTCACCAAGCTGCACTGAATTTGACAAATGAAATTTCATTAGAAGTGCAGGGATGGTTGTGAAACTGCCAGTAAATAACTGTCTCCCCAGAGTCTCACACTTTTTCCAGAGTCTATTTTCTCCTTGGACTCCATTCTGCCAGGGACAGTATTTTAAGAGGAAAAACCAGAGTTAAACATCAGAGTTAGAAGTTAGTAGATAATAAAGGTCAAATGTATTTCTTCCAGGAGCTACTGGAATTTATGCCATTGTGTTATCTTTTATTCCTCCCTTGTGCTTTCGCTCACAATTGTTACCACTGATGGGTCAAAGCCAAAACCATGAATCTAGACAAATTCAGGAATGATTCCAGAGCTAAATGGTGTAGCTGACCATTTTCTCTCCAATGCTCCGGAGCAAAACCCAAACCCCCGGCCTGTCACCCTGTGCTCTGCAATGCTTGGAGCTGTTTCAGACCTGGATCTGAACTTCATGGCTTCTGACCCTTTCTAGTCATCATTCTTCAGTAATCCATAATATAAATTAAATGCATATCATCATTCATCCCACCAAACCACATCTGTGCACGAAGCTACTTTTGCCCTCTCAGGGCATTACAAAACCATGAAGTATCTCTCTTGGCTGTTACCAAGCAAAGAAAAAGGGTTCTTTGTCTTGTTTCTCGCTGCTTCTATAAGGAAGGTTTTCTACTCTTTCTGGCTCGGAGATTTAAGACACTTCCATTTCCAAACAGGAGGCCCTATCATGACATGAGGTTGTGTTTTCTGTAAGGATCAGCTCTTGAATTTCCTCCTTTGTACCACCCCTCACTGCTCCTCAGCCAGAACCTTGGCTGGGGTGGCCCTGACAATGCAGCTTCTTTGGCTCTGAAGCCAAGGCAAGATGCAAGGTCCAGTGATGGTCCAAAGTGCAGGTCCAAAGTGCAGCAACTTTGCTGCACAGGTGCTGTCACCTGGGATTGACTGAGACTGGCTTGAGGGAGCACCTGAGCTGTTTGACAGGAGGCTCTGCGCTCGGTGACACAATCTGTATCTTCTAACAAATGGCACTCCAAATGATGCCAACTACTGAAAACACATCTGCCTGCCTCTGTCTCTCTTTGTAATGTTAGATGTAATTTTGATCATGCTCCAGATGTTCTGTAAGTGAACTCTTTCCTTCCCTGAATGCAAGGAAAGACCTAGCTTTTCCTGGGAGCAGGTGAAAACCAGGTATATGAACCACCTGTTCCTGAAGTTCACAGCAGTGTCCTCAAAGGACATGGGATGGAAAAGGAGGTGCCCTCTGACTAATTTTCTAGTTTTCATTTTAAAAACTCAACACTATGTGTTTTGGGCAAAATTAATACATGTCAGAAGAGCAGAGCTGGCATTTCAGCTCCTTAATTTGGTTGTTAGTTTAATTTGCTGGGAACCAAGTCCTGTGCATCACATGCTTCAGCTGATAAAATCAGCAGAACTTTACAACCTTCCCTCTTCAGACCATGTCACTGATGTAAATGAAAGTCATTACCCCAGCAGTTTATGGGAAGAGGATTTAGAGTATTGAGATAATAGAATGCTAGTCTTTACTTTTCCAAGTTTCCTAAAGCTGTAAATGCTTGCAGAACTAATATGAAGAGTATTTCCAGTGTAGATGGAGTTGGAGGTCTCCATTTCTTAGTAAAACTGTTTTCTAGAACCTAATTAGAACTTCTAAAAATCACTGAAAACCCAAATGTCTTGCCACTGCTTTTAGTAGAGTAATCCTACGTGACTTTCCACAAATCCCTTTTAATTAGCCTCTTTCCCAGGGTGTGCCATGCCAGCGGATGATTACTGCAATAATCTTACTGTATTTGCAGCTGATTCTTTATTCTTCCTCTACAGATGGAGTATTATTTTGAGGCCACATGAAGTTTTAGTTCTCAATCATCCTCTGTAAAATCTATTCTCACCCTTAAAGAGTCTAGTTCCATTTTGGGGAGGAACACGGGGGGATGATCTAAAATAAAATGTTGCAGATGATGTTGCACAAAACACCACACACAATTGCACACAACATACACAGTGCTGCCAGCAGTCCTGCTGCTTAAGAACAAAAACTCTCTCATGAAATCTGAATTTGCAAGTTGATTGTAGTGCCATTGAACAAGCTAACAAATGCCATACCATTGTACAAGGTCACACAGGAGGCAGTGCTAATGCATCCATTAGTGATACCAAACTGTGTAGATTGTGACATCAGATGGATTTTTAAGTCTTGAGAAATAAGAATTTATTTATGGCGCTTAATATTGAGAAATAATACAGAATTTGTCATATGAGAAAAAAATTCCCATTGTTGCACTTGATATTCATCATTGTACTGGATAGTCACATGAAAGAAAACTCTGGGGTACTTAGCCAACTAGATTTGCTAGAAATCATGCCCTGCATAATTTGTACCTGCTGCAAATTTGATCCAAGTTTGGGTCATCAGTCAAATGTTAGTCTGAAATGTAACATAACATTAAGGAGGGTCAGCAGAATATTGAGCTTTGTATTTAAAATATTACAATCTGTGATGTGTGTTTTCTACATCAGCTGCTGTATATGGCACTATGGAAAGCATTTTGTAACTGGTCTCAGAAACTCTCTGAAAACATTTTCCCTGAAACTTTCTGTTTGGCACTAGGAAGGTAAAACGATAGGTAAGTAAAGTTTTGCCATCTCTGGGCATCATGAAAGTATGGCTTCGTGGATGGTCATGTGAAGTGAGGATGGCAAGGTTCAGGGAAGACCACTTCTTTTTTGTGGTCGTGTGGTCTGTGGGGAGCCTGGAAGGACAATCTATCAATCTCTTTGTTCGAGTTTATCCATCCCAGTGATAACCTGGGTGCCAGCAGGTATTTGATGTCCTTGTGGTCAGTATGAGTTAGAAGCCAGTGGAAGGGCTACAAATTTTCAGACCCGAGGCATGAGCTGACATGTAACCAATGGAGGTTAGGGGCAAGCTTCTCCTTTGGGGACACTGCTACGTTATTTGTATCTCAGCAAGGCGCCTGGTTTTACACCAAAACCAGCACATGGATTAGAAGGACAGGCCGCTGTTTCAAATATGGTGGTTCCTATGTGCTCCAGCTGTCAGGCTCAGTAGGGAAGCTCCGTCGGATGGTGAGGGCTCACAGTGAAAGGGATCTGCCAGTAACATCTTACAATTGCCCTACAGATACTGCATAGCTAAATGCTGAGAATCAGGTCCTAGCAGACCCTACCAGTACTGTCATTTGCTGACATCCTTTTAAATGGAGGGTACCTTGCAGAATGGGAGCCTGGGGCATCTGCCCTTTGAGTATCAAAGGGGAAAAGTCATAGAAGGGGGAAATCTGAGGCCAAAAAAAAGCTGAGACAGGCTCCAGAGAAGATTTTCAACAGTGGTATTTTGCACTGTTTCCCACTATGTCCTGGGAGCCAGTAAAGATTTCTGAAGCTATTTGCTTGATAGAACACCCACTGCTTGTTTTAATTAGCTTGGTCTCATTTTTAATAGGCACCAGCTGAAAATTTTGAGTGGGATCTCATATGTATTTCAGTGTTAATGTGGAAAGATGGGTTTGACAGAGTTTGAGCTTGCATCCCGGTTATTGCAGGTGTAATTCCAAGAATCTGATCTGGTAAAGCACAGGGGGAGTGGCAAGGCCCAGCCAAATTAAATTGGGTGGGTTGGAGCTACCTTTTGTGTTTCACTTGGAAGACTTAAGATATATAAAAGCCATTTAGGTTCCTTTTTTGCCCATTTCTGTTCAAGGCTGCTAAGGTCTTCCGTTGAAAGCAAGTAATGATTGCCTGTAGTGGATAGCTTTTCTATGAAGAGATAGTTAAAGCCTGTCAGCAATCTTTGACTGATAACAAACAAACCAAGCTCTACTCACATTCTCTCACACAGAGCCTTTAAGACTTATTGACATGCCTGGAGCTGAAAAAAGCCAAAAGTGAGCCCTGTTAATGGCTCGCAAACACGGAGTGTGGCCACACCTTGTAGTGTCTGCAGCCTAAGGGAACAGATCTGCCAAACTAGATCTGCCCTTAAGCCCCAGGAAACAAATCATTGGTAATAAAACACAATGGCTGTTCTCCATCTGCAATCAATTTCTGTTTAACTAATGATGTTAAGTGGAAAATAGCCACAGTCATCTCTTATTAGGTTCTTGAATAAACAATGGCTGTAGCTCAAATGCTTCATTAGCAAGGAGGGAAGCAGCTACCACTTCCTTTTCCAGGTGTCTGTAGCTGTTACAGTTTGCATAGTTGTGGGCAGGCAGGCACGGCCCGTGTTGCTGCCGCCATCCTTTGTGTGATGGAGGGAAGCGTCTCTGTTTGCTGCTTGGCCTGGGCAAGGTGAACTCTGCAATCCAGTGAAGTGGCGAAGTCCTTCTGCTACTTGCAGATGGCTTTAGGCTCAGCTGTGAAAGAAGTCAGCCAGGGTCTAGGAGAAGCTCTGTGTCACTGGGAGGAAATTACAGAGCTGCATCTATCTCTAAGCTCTCATGCAGAGAGCCTGAGCCAAGCCACCTTTGTGTTTCCCCTGTCCACTTGAGCAGGCTTGGAGTGCCACTGCTGGTGGTATTGCAGCCCCCTAGAGCAGCCCAGCTGCATAGAGTCAAGATGTTTTTTCTGGTTCAATAGCAGAGAAAGGTTCAAGGTGTAATATTGGGGCCAGGGCCAAAGGCAAAAGTTGTCTAAAGCTGAAGCTGATGATATGACTTTGATTTGTCTTGCCAAAAGCCATACACAGATAACACCTCTCAACTTTCACTCCTTAAGTTAGCTTTTTGTGCCATCTATAAATTATAGAATCCAAGTCTCTTAAAGTGGAAATTCTGTGCTATGTGTGCACACAAGGCTTGGCTGTTCTCTTACATCAAAATGCCATGCCAAATAAATAATCATGAGCATACAGAAATGTCATGAATGAGAGAAGGGAGAAAAAGGCTAAAGTTAAATAGGACTTCTCAAAAATATTCTGGGAAATGAACAGACATTGTGAGCAAAGGCAGAATAATTTGTAGGCAGATGAGTGAATCTGTTCTTCAATGGCACTATAATGCTGCTAATAAGAAATGTATGTATTCATGGAACTTAAGTAGATGCTAGATCCTCTTGCTTTAGTATTAAAGTAAATAAATCTTTAAAGTGTTTTCAGAGAGCCCCTTCACTTCTATTCTGCTCTTTGTTAGTTTAAGGAAAAAAAAACACACACACAAAATAAAACAGAAGAAATCCTAGAGAAAAATATTTATGTTCATTTGGGACAACCCAAAGCCTTTCATTTGTTTTTGTTGTGAAAGGCAAATGTTTGCCCTGGGTCTGAGCCCAGCCTGCAGGTGTGGTGGCTGGTCCTGTGTCCCTTCATGTGCTGGCTCACACGTGGGCGGCTCTCAGGGTGGCCCTCGGGGTGTGCTGCCTTGCCACGCTCCACTGAGCTGTTTGCATTGCTGGGTGTGTTGTAGATCCGTCTTTCTTGTAAAATCGGAGTATTTCTGGCTTAGGTGAAGTTAGAGAAACTGTGAAAGGTAGGGGCTTTGCTTTGTTCTGGTTTTCTCTTTGTGCTCTTCAGACCTAATGGCTTCAGCCAGATCAAAATAGAGAAAAGCAAAAGGGAGTTCTCCCTGACTTCTCCCTCTTGTCTGACTGCTTCTGACCCTCAGAGCCTTGGTTCCAAGCATTTACTCTTTGCACTGACGTATTCTAGCCCTTTTGTGTGTACGTGTATTTAGTTTGCTGCTCTGGATCCCCCCCTCCAGCGGAATACCAATGGTGACCATGCAATAGGGGCTTATAGAAAATGGCCATTCAAAGAAAGGCTGTGTATTGGTACAAAGAGTGTTTACTTTGGCTGTTTCTTAGGTGAGTCCTGGTGATCCAGACACACCCTGTGGTAACCCCACACAAACAGTGAAACATAACAAGTACAGGCTGCCTTTAACTGGCCAAGGTAATATCAAAAAATTGTGTGAGGAGTCACTGGAAGAGCCCAGCCCTCAAATACCAGCTTGCTCAGCAGCTGATAAACACGTCATCTAGATCCCTGTGCTCTCCCTTCTGCACTCATCCTTGTTAACTTGGGGATTCTTTCTCCAGTTGGTCCAGGATGCATTAATCCATAATCTAAACTTCAGCTAAGTCTCTGTATCTCTGTTTCTCGTTACTCTCCCGTTGGCTGGAGCACGAGATATGCCTCACTTGCACTTTGGCATACTTGGAAAGGAAGGAGGACTAAGCCGGCTTTAAACTTGTACCTGGCTGCAGTCTAGGACTTACTGGGTTGGACACAGGCATAAAACAGAGCAGGCTTAGGCTTTTTTCCACACTTTGCTTCGTCTGCCAGCATCTCCTGAGGACTGCTCTGTTTTGTATGAGGATTGTCAGGGGATGGACTTCCTGCTTATGAGTTGTCCCTGAGGTCTTACTGCTGCATTAAAGAACAGTAAATGCAGGAGCTGCTCTCAAGGCCAGGCTTGCTTTAGATAAACTGTGGCCAATGTATGTTGATGAACTACTTGCACAGCAGATGGGAAACAAATGGAAAGCATACAAAACTCTGTATCTACATTACATGCTTGTGTATTTTCTGCCTCCATTGCTAATTTAGTCTGAAGGTCCCTTTTTTCCTTAAATATATATATATATAATCCAAACAATTAGTACTTTTCTTCAAGATCCATTCTAAGGTACTCATTTTTTCTTGCTGCCTCACTCAACAGTATACCCAAATTTCTCCATGGTGATTTTTAATGACCTAAAGCTCTGTGCACAACATCTCTGTAATTGCCTATATTTCAGGGAGTTGCTACTTCAGGCCTTTATCTTTCTGTGCTTCAATGGAGATGAAAATAAACCATCTCTGTCAACTGGAGGTAGAGCTTGTAGATGGAAAAAAATGAATGCAAGTATTATTCACAAAGTGAAATGTAATCCCCAAAATCCAGGCTGGGAGAACTGCTGCTCAGCTGAGGCTAGTTTTAAAACCTTTAAGGCAACCTGCTTTCCTTGTAAACTGAGGAATTGGGTATAAATACATTTTACTGCGCCTTAAAGTACAAAACAAAACAGAGGGTTGAAAGGTACTGTGCTCTCTTGTTAACCCTCACCCTCTTTACATCGAGTTCTTCTAGCCCTCCCACTCTTTCTCTGTAGGTCTTAGTACAAGTATTAATCCCAGTTTCCCTTCCCCGTTGGCAAGGGGCCTCTCCCCTTGCTAGCCTCTGGTCAGACAATACTACTGAAGCCTGATTCAGCCTTGCTGCTGATGCCAAACCTGCGATTAGCTGTTGTTTGGAAACTCTAACAATTAGGCAGGGTGTATATATTCAGCTGGGAGCCAAGGACCTAGTGCAGAAGGTCGGGGCTCGGGATGAACTGCTGAACAATTGTCACAGAACAGCTCAGTTTAGTGTAGAGCAAGGCACCAGGGAATGTGCAGAGAAAATCCACAATGGCATGTTGGGAGACGACATCCTCAGGAAGGGCATGTTGTTGCTGCCTGCACAAACCAGGTGGATTGGTTTTGTGGTCTGGACTGCAGAAGCAGATAAATCAGTGAGGGCTGAGAAAAAAAATATATATTTTTTGCTAAAAAAATTAATTGAATGCTGGGATTCTTGCAAGATCTAGGAGCTGGTGGAGTACATAGTCTTGTTCTCCGGAGAATGTATCGTGAGTTGGCAGCACAGGGAAGTGGAAGGCTCATAAGGATAAAAAAAAATAATGCTGTGTACTTTCAGGTGCTGCATGTCAAGAGGGAGGTACATGATTCAAATATCACTTGCTTGGGGGTCACCTGAGTCTGTGGGCTTGTTTCAGCCTGTTACTCACTGCTGTGTCTTGCTTCTGCCATCTGCTTCCAAATAGGCAGCTAAGAGGACAATTTAATTTAGTCGTGCAGCTACCCTGAATCCAGGTGTGGGCTGGGTTGTGCACGGAGAGGAAAATATTGCCCTTGCCCCATTATCGTGCGGGCACTAAGACGTGCGGGCAGAGCTTAGCTGGCTGGTTTTTGGAAGGTGCTAGTGTTAGGCACCAGTTACATTCCTCTGGGCAGGAAGGCTGAAATGTATCCTGCCTAGCTGAGATGCTGACAGTGAGGTGTTTCCAGGGCCTGTTAAGTCTAACACCAGATTCTATTGACTGTGGAGAGAACAACCAGGGCTAGTTGTCTTTGTTAGGTGAGATGGATGCTAATGCCCCAGGTCCTTGGGCGCAGGCCTGGCTGGAGGAATAAAACACTGTGGTGCTTCCTTCTGTAAATCCTGGGTGTGGACTTGTGGGGTGTGGTGGGAGGGGATGTCTGAATGGGCAGACACCAAGACAAATGTAATTGTGCATATCTCATAGCCCAGCTAAGAGAGGAACAGGATCACTGCATCCTCCATCAATGGAAATGGGGCAATCACCTCTGCTGGGAGCACTGCAAGGCAGAGACTTCTATCATGGGGACTTTGCCTTTTGGCCAAAGTGCAGGGAGGTGGTTTTGGCCAGTTTCTGAGAGTAAGAAAAAAGCTGCATCTGAATCCTGCTGCCTCTTTCCAGGCCTGTTCCAGGTGCGAGCAGGCCAAAGTTCTTTATTTGACCTCAATTTACACCTTCCTAGAGGGAAATAAAGAGGCTCTGCAACTCAGACTCTTGACTGTAAGAAAACAAAGTGTGCCACAAGCATTTCTCTACCTGTCTTAGTAGCAGGAGTGAAGGGAAAGTTTCTGCTTAGTGGAAGAAAGTGAACGCAGCTAAAGCCTTGTTAAACATAGGGAGACACTTGCTACCTTTCAGCTCCTGCTTTCTCCCTCTGATTTGGCACCAGTTCGTTCTGCCCACACAATTTCTTGAGTGTGACTTGGCTTTGCAAAAAGCTCCTTAATCCACCACAGAAAGGTTTTAGTGCAATTGCATCCAGCACAGTCCTATTTCACTTGATTTAAATGAGAGAGCTAAATCTCAGTCTAGACGGAGTGCTCTCTAGCTCCTGTGGATCTTGTACCCGGCAAGCTGTATCATCTATGAGCATGTTTCTCATTTTCCAGACGAGCCCAGGGGATCTGCACACCCCCTCCACAAAATTCCTGTCTGTGCTAAATTGCCTCGTAGTCCTGATTTATACCTCAATAAAACATATCACGAGAAGGAGAAAACGTTTAATTGTTTCACTGACATACTTATGCAGGACACATTTTTGGTGGTTATTTATGCACTTATCTTCTTTAAAAGGGGTATAATGAACCATGACTTTCGTTTACAGTGGGAGCAGCAAAAGGTGAAGAGAATAAATGTAAGGGGCAAGGAGTAAACCCTAAACAAGTATGGCTTCTGGAAAAGGACTTCTATTAAAAGATTCACTGAAAAATATGAAGAGATGTATTTGGGATCTTAGGGGATTTCAAGAAAAACTTGGAGATTCTTTCTGTCCTTTATCAAACCCAACCATTTGGGCTATTTGATGTTGAAAGTTGGAAAGCGTTTCATTTTTTAAAACAGTAACAAGTGGAAAAAAAGTCTTTTATGTTGCTTATGAATCATCAGTTCCAAGTTCTTATTTGATTTCTTTCACCCAGACCCCTTTCCAAATTGTACTGTTGTTTTCTTTTAAAATGTTTTCTCAAGAATGAATACAGTGCTAGAGACTGGGACAGGTATGCAAGCCTGGCTTCAGATTTGTGCTGTGAAGTGTCTATTGGCAACCATGTCCTACTGACAAGGCACTCTGGCAGCACCTTAAATGAGTGTTCAGGCAGCATGTGCAGGACAACATGACTCCAGGGTAATTAGAAATGGGTTCATTACTGGGAGATCAGCATGACTTAATTACATCATAAATGGGCTTCCTTATCTTTTCTATCATCCGTGTAAGGATGTAGTTTCTATGACTGTTCTTTGGGTGTGAAAGCTAAGGAGCAAAGTTAAGACTGCAGTTCAGCTCCAATTTGGTCTCCTTACTGATAATATGTTTATTATGGTATGGAGTTTGTTCTTTGTTCTGCATGACATGATTCTTGCCTCAAGGGTCACCTAGACTTCAAATGCTGAAGAGTAGGTGTGTGGTAATGCATAGACATGCCTATATTTTTGCGTGTTAGGTTGACAGAAAGAAGAAATACTTCATTAAATGTGTAGGTCAGCAGCATTCTTAATCTACTTTTCTTTCACTGTCTATGCCCTGAGCCTATTTGTGTTACCTGTGGTGTTGCCCTCTGCAGGGAAATTTGGCTGCTATGGTTCTCTGGACCAGCAAAAGGGGAGCATGAATTTGGGAACTTGTGAAGGTTTTGGAGTGGTGGGGTACAAGGCCTCCTAAAGGTTCTTAGACTGTGCTTAGCATAGGACATGCTGAATTTCTCCTGTTGACATCTAAAAATTTCCCTTAAATATGAGAAGTGACAGGTGTGATCTTCAAAAGGTCACCTCTAATGGGAAGATGGACAAAGTTGCTCATGTCTTTGGGCTTATGTGCTGTGCCCAAATAGGCTGTACCAATCCCCTGAGACATCATTTACTAGAGACAAGCTTTCCCCTTCTTTGCCAGAGAAAATCTTCTTGGCAATATGTTCAGTAAAAATGCATTTACTACCAAGACTTGCAGCTTTATCCCTACCCAGGATACCAGCTCTTGCTAGCTTTCCACAACTAACTGCAAGCAAGCTTAACAAGGAGTGCTCTGCCTGGCTTCTGAACAACGTGGGTGTTCAGTCAGCCTCTGAGAAAATACCCTCTTTCTTGCTGAACTGAAAAGAAAGGCACTTAAGCTTCTATTAAAACAGCTTTTGACTTTGTAGAAAGTGAAACTTACCATTATCCAGTGTTTTTGGCTTCCACCTACAGTATGTTAATTGAAGGAACACAGGAGCTTTGTGCATCGATGATGGTTATCTCCATAGGAAATCCAGTATTGTGGTTACACTGGCTGGTTTTTTGCCTTTCCCAATTGTAGGACTTCTTTTCACTTGCAGGATTTCCTTGTTCCAAATATTTCTTCACAGACCCAAGTGCTTTTTTTCCACCCTCTGAAAGAAAAGGTCAATGAAACAGAGATGAGCAAAGGGGGAAAATGTCTTTGCATTTACTTACTGTCCTGCCAATTCAAACACTTCTGTTCCGCACAGGGTTCCCCTGCATGCCTCTCCTGATGGTGCACAAGACTTTCCTCAGGAAAAAGCTCTGATTCTCTCCAAAATATCATTAAATAACTTTGCCACTGTCAGCAATATATGTTTTTAATCAATGGCATGGCTTTTTTTTAATCCCTGTTAAGGTCTAAGGAATTTTGGCAGGTATCATAAACTGATGCAATCTGCATGGCCTTACTTTACTGCTCCCTATACATTTATGGGGGAGGCTGATACCCAGAGCTGTTCAATAGCTCTGGGATGCTTATTTCATCAGTTCCTTCATCTTCATATCTGCAGCCTATGTTGTAGCTGTGTGCTGGGGAAGCAAAAGGACAAACAGTCCTCATCCAGGGTAAAATCAGCTACTTTGTGGGCTTCACTAATAAGCTTTGAGAGAAATGCAGCTGGTAAACCAAAACACAACCAAATCACAGTTTTGGTTTGAAATTATAATGCTTTATGAGTTTGAATAACTCAGACTTTTAAAAAACATTTTTCTTGCTCTTCTTGTTGGGACAGTGTCTAGAGCCAGACCCACCATATGGATTATGCAAACATAAAATAAAGGGTCAATCTCTACACTGAAGATCATTAATCTAGCTTTAAAATGACCAGTCGTGCTGTCACGACTTCCAAAGGTCATTTTGGTTTGTTTTTTAAACCTGCTTGTTGTCTTGGGTAACATAAACATAACAGTGCTAAGGCCCCGCCCTTATTCTGATAAGAGACACAGAAATGTGTGATCCTGCATGGAATTTGCCTCCTGAGCATGAAGTGGTGACTGTCCACTGATGACCAATTACTCAATGTGAATTCTCTGAGACACTTCAGGTTTCAAAGACGGACCTGAACTATGTGGAAAAAAACACCAAATGACCCATGAGAGGTGTCAGGAAATAGCTGAGCAAGCTTGTGAGAAAATTGTGAGTTCAAAGAGTATGCAAAGAGTGTGTGCTACCCATGAAGGGTGTGAAGTTTTAGGCGAGCTCCGGGTACGGCTGCAGTAAACCATAACTTAATCCTCTGAGCATGCGACACGCAGGATGAGGCTGAGTAGAGTTACTTGGCTTGGGGATCTTCTCTGTTTGCCAGGAGAATCAGTCTGGAGGAAACCTTGGAAACAGAGCACACTTTATTTTTTTTTTCTAAGAGCTTGGTAACTTTCACTATTTGTACTT
The DNA here is from genome assembly GCA_013397845.1 of Melanocharis versteri. Classification (NCBI taxonomy): domain Eukaryota; kingdom Metazoa; phylum Chordata; class Aves; order Passeriformes; family Melanocharitidae; genus Melanocharis; species Melanocharis versteri. The sequence goes on along the minus strand of VZTG01002536.1, from coordinate 642,505 downwards.
CCAAATCCAGGAAAGTGGTTGTAACAAACGCCTCTGTTTCTTTTGGCTTGTTGGGGCAGGGGGGGTCTCCGAGGTATGACAGTGGCTCCTGCACTTCAGATGCTTTCACTATCCTCTGAGAACTCCAGGGGCATGACTTCCTTCCTGCCCCAAGGTCTTCTAGACAACATTAATGCTTTGTCCAAAGTTACAGAAGACATGACTGCACAAAATGTCTGCTGCCATAAAGTATGCTCCCATCATGGCACTAACAGCTGCCACCACTCCCAGCCAAAATAGATTTATAACAAAGGCCCTGAGTAAGCTGTAGGGTCCCTCAGCTGACAGCAAGGCTGCAGGTAATGGTTGCACAGCAGTCTCCTTTTTCTCTTCCCACAAATGAGGAAAACTGATGTCCTGGCAAGAGCTCTTCCTGTCTGTCTGGGTCTTAAGCACAGAAGCAGAACTCCCCAGGAAAGAAAAAGAAATTATATTTTTGTGTGCAAGTAGCTGCTGGCTGCTGGTTGTATTTTTTTCTTGTTTACTCCCTCTATCCTCCCAACTTCTAAAATGTTTTCAACATGTTGGACCCAATTGCTTACCCCTCATCCAGCCTGCAGAGGATTTAAAGAACAGGATCAAAGACTTCCCTGTACATCAAATATGTCAAGTGTCCAGAGGAATGAGGGGGCCAGAGGTGATTTGTTGCCCCAAGCCCAGTGCATTTAGTTCAATATACATTCACAACTGTGATCAGACATTGGCCAAAGGGTTTGGCCAAGTGGGAGACTACTTCAAGGGGACTCTTCATGAAAGCAGCATGTGCTGCCTTGCTGCAGGACTGCTGCTTTTGGCCTCACTTAGTTCATCTCTTTCTGGACTCTGTTTTGAAGAAGTTTTAGTGATCACTTTTGCTCTCCTCTTCCTCCTCTCCAGCCCCTGCAGTGTGTGACTCATACACTGCTTTTGGCCCCTCCTCTTGAGGCAGAGGGCAGGAGCCTTATTTCCCTCTCTTGTATTCTCTCCAGGCCACCTTTTCTTCTGCAAGGTGTGACCTTGAGGAAGGGCAGTCTGTGCCTGCCTTGTGTCCCTTCAGGGGAGTGATGGCCAAATTTGTGCAGGATTTCTTGCTCCTGCTGAGTACACATCTCTCCTGTGACCTGGGAAGTGTGCTGGCACTGCTGGAATTTGTCTAGGTGGTGGGAATGTTGCAGGCATAGCTACAGGGTGAGGTTATGCCATTGCAGTAAATGCCAGTGTCAGTTCCTTTGCTTGTGGAACAGGAGTGTAGCTCAGTCTCCTTGAGATATTTAAGATATTTGAGAAGTGATAACTCTCAACTATGGCAGGACAGGCAATATGCTTGATCCTAGCAGTCCTTTGTTTTCCTGAGATGTGATACTGACCTGCTGATGCATGCTCAGCCTAGGAAGGAACACAGAACTACGGGGAGTCATTGGCTGAGGGATCCATAAGGCAGAGTAAAGAGAATGGCCTTTTGTTTAGGGCATCAAGTCTGAAGACTGTTGACATGTTATTTCATCTGTTGGTGTGGGATTTTTGCCACTGCCCTAGGGTAAGGCACGAAACCAGCTTATGAAGTGCCTAGAACATTCATTTCTCTTGCTTACTTCAGAGACTCTTGAAGGGAATTGCATTACTTGCCCCCGTGTTAGGCAGCAGTGACCTCGTGCTAAATCCCATGAACCAAAGGCTGCAGGATACTTGAGCTTGACTTTATGGCTTAGGTGACCAAATAGCACTCCAGAGGTAAAAAAGGGTTTCTCAAATGAATGCTTTGGGGTCATTACCCTTACATTTCAATTAATACCTTCAGTTCTGTAGTGCAGTCTGAGGCACACAAAAACCATTTTTTTTCCCCAAATGGTAGCAGGAGCAAAATTACCCTTCTACGATCCATGTGGTTTATGAGGGTACACCATAGTACTAAAGATTATGGAAAGATGGATCAATTAAAATCCTTTTTAAAATAAAAGCACCAAAGAAATCCTTGTCAAACGCAAACATAAAATATGAAGCCCCCCTCTTCTAAAGAAGGACAAAATTGTACTGAGAGTTGACTGCTGCTCTGTGTACTCCATGATTTTACTTTGTACCCTTTCATAGCAGTGAGAAAAGAAAATAAGGCGTAACCCACATGCCTTCCAGATCTGCTATAAGGCATTTCCCCCCCTCCTCTTTCTCCATAATGAACAAATTCTCTGTGCCTTTGCTTCTCAAACAGATTATTTATTCCTTGACACTGAATTCGCCTTTTATTTGGTATATTATTTTCACCAGCATGTTTCAAATTGTTCCTTGTGATCTGGGCAGGTAATAGTGAGAGAGTGAGCACTGGTATGAGGACATGAAGTGACTTTTAATGCTGGCTTTGGCAACAGAGTCCACATTTTATGCATCACAGGGGGGTGTCATCTTTGACAACTCTCTAGGGCAGGATTCCAGCTATAGTCACTTGCAGCTGGAAAGAGCCATCTAACGTGTTCTGTTTACAGGGGAACTAGTCAGAAGAATTCTTCTGGCCAGGTGCAGAAATGCAGAGGAACATGTTAGTAGGTAGGAGTGAAGAGAACCGGAAGAAGCTGGCTAAATAAAGGGATAGATAATAGAATCAAAAAATGGTTTGGGTTTGCAGTGGCCTTAAAGATCATCTAGTTCCAACCCCCTGCCAAGGGCAAGAACACCTCCTACTAGATTGCTGAGGCCATAAGCCTTGATTAACATGTGTTTGGTTTTGCTGTTCAGAACATGCATGGGAACTGACAGCATACCCTACATGCAGAGAACATACCCTAATTCCCAAGTACCTGCAGTGAGAATTGCCAGATGCTTCTGGCTTGGAAGATCCTGCCTGAAGGTGTTTACAGGTCTGCCGGGCTAAGACCAGGTATGCTGATACCTTTTAGATCGAACCACAGGCACAGATCCTGTAACCAGCCCCAGTTCCTGAAATGAGCCACTCTTGATGTGGCTGCATGGGACAGGTCTGATGGCTCCTACTAACCGCGACTTTAACCTCCACACTTAAACCATAAATACCTCTCACCCTGTTAAAGCAATCCGGAGAGTAACTGGTTGAAGAGCCTTACCCCAGAGGTCACTCTCCTTCGGGGCTGCATTTCCTTTCTCAGCAACAGGCTGCAAACCTGCTGGAAGCTGTCTGTCTCACCTTTTGGGAGGAGGACCACAAAGGGAATAATAATGGGCTATTGCACTAGCTCTAGCAGAGAGGCGTAAATGTTGCTCCAAGAGCCCTTTTCACAAGTGAAAATCTCGTGTCAGTATATTTATTGTAAAGCATTAAGAAAGTGATACTAGAAGTATCCAATAATGTGCTTTTGTGCTTTTTAATAATACCAGTGGTGCTTTCAAAAGTGAATACATGCCAAAGTCAAGGTCATCTATATGACCTTTAGTTTAAGTTCATAGGATCATAAAACTTTTCTCCTTGTCACTCAGCATAGTCAGTCTCTGTTTCCTTTTCACAGTGTGTGGCTTCATGCATGATCTGGCATATACCATTTGTCCCCTTCAGCCCTGAACAAATTTAGTTATTTTTATGTTTGGCTCTCAGGTGTACTGCTGCTGTTGTAGATGTCCATGCAGTGTTTTTCTGCCTAGTGATGAGAGGCGATGTTTTGGGAGGAGCACAGAAAGTTAATTCATCATCATCCAGGGCAGGATGTGCTGCACCTGCCATCAGGCATCTCATCTGAGCCACTTCTCAACGGGAGAGGAAAGGCATGTCTAAAACCTCTCTTCAGCTGAAGTCTGTTGCTTTCAATTTTTTTTTTTTGGGGGGGGGTGGGTAGTGGTGTAAAAACATGCAATCTAAAATATTGTTTTTAATTTCCACTTAAAATGTGCTTTTTATATCAAAATTTAGGTACTTGTGTTCTTAAACAGCTTTGTTTCGGGAAAGAGTAAACCCAAATGTTTGAATTTTTTATAATACTTGCTGACAACTATTTTCTGATTTTGACCCAACTTTGCTCACAGGCTTGCTTAAATGAAAACCAGATTTGTTTAAGGTCAAAATGAACTATGAGATTAAGAAGAAAAATTCCCAAACCCTTCTTACTCGTACATAACATTTTTCTTATGGTACTTGATTAATTTAAGTATAGCCCTCTGCTTTTGGTTGTTGTTGCATGTACCTACCATCCTAGCACAGCAGGCCAAAAATGTTTCAGTGTAATTAATTGGAACTAGATGAATATGAATTAACTATTTTTAAAGCCTGGGGTTATATAAGGTAATAGGCTTTCTGCAGGAACTGTGCGGATGTTATGGATGCAATCTGAAACTACGGAAACATTTTTGGTATAAGAGACCATGGTTTTTCTTTCAATACATTGTTCACTACTTCAGCAGCATATTATGACTTTTTACAAAAAATAAAGCAGGGTTCTTCTAGACAGGATACTAGAGCACAGCCCCTGACTAACACTTGAGGTACTGGCACTGAAGGAGGCAGGGCATTTATGGGCAAATAGTACGTGATAAAAGGCATGTGCATGAGGACTAGGGCTAAGAAATGCAGATACAAAGGTTGTTTGTGCAGTCTGGGTTCAGAGTACTCGACTTTGTAGCTATAATATTCTTTAATTTGTAAACATTTTTGATGCTAATAGTGCTGGACTGAGATGTGGCAGGGAGGATTGATGTGCATGTGCGTATATGGATATACATATTTAAAGCATACTGATGTGAAACCCATGCTTGGTTTTTATTCATCCAGCCTTTATTCTGTCTGTGAGAGGACAGTTGAGCGGGGACCTAAACCTTCTCAGCCTTTCTGAAAGGTATAAGCAACCAGGGTGATGCAGGACCCTGCAGTGCCAGCTGAATGTGGCATGCACGATGCCACTTGGGTCAGTAGGGAAGCTTTACTTGGGCAAGGGAGAAGAGCGGTTTTGGTGGCTGCCTCTGTTATTTAGCCATATTAATTCACAAAAAACCCCAGTGGGCTGCAGCACATATCCTGCTGACGCAAGGTGTTGGTTTTGGCATGACAAGTTGCAGCAGGATGGTAACTGCCTAGCCTGAGGTTAGCAAGAGGAAGAAAACAAAACCAAAGATTAATTTTTCCAGCCTTTTGCTCCTGGAGATGGATGAAATTTGTTTGTGTTTCCATGTCAGATGAGCGTGGATGTTGCAGCTTTTCTCCATGGGGCACAGCAAACGCTGCTGACACTCTGCTGACAGCATGCTCTGTAGCTGCTGGGTTGAGCTCTGTCAGCTCCGTGAGCAAACTGTGCCAGGCCTGTTTTTCTGTAGTGCTAATTCAGTGCTCAGGAAAAAAACAAACTGGGCTAAGTCTTGGATGTGTTTGGCAGCTTTTGTCCCATCTGTTGCAGAGTAGTAGGAAAATGTTGGGAAATTCCGCATGGGCAGTTACAACAGATGGATGCAAGATCTGCGATACACATCTGTACTTTGCAGCTTTGAGAACTTTAAAGTATAAGCTGTTGCTTTGGACCCCTCTCAACATATTTGCAAGTAGGGAACAATGATAAAGAGATTGATAGGTGTCCTAGTTTTGGCTGGGATAAAGTTGATTTTCTTCCTCGTAGCTAGTACGATGCTGTATTTTTGGATTTAGTATGAGAATAATGTTGATAACACACTGATGTTTTAGTTGTCACTCTGTAGTGCTTACCCTAAGTCAAGGATTTTCTAGTTTCCCATACTCTGCCAGCAAGGAAGTGCACAAGGAGCTGGGAGGGAGCATGACCAGGACAGCTGGCCCCAAACTGGCCAAAGGGATATTCCATGCAATAGAACATCCTGCTCAATCTATCGACTGGGGGAGTTGCCCCGGAGGGGCTGATGGCTGCTCAGGAATAGGCTGGGTATCAGTCAGTGGGTGGTGAGCAGCTATGCTGTGTATCACTTGTCTTCCTCAGGTTGTATTTCTCTTTCTCTTCTGGTTATCTCTCTTTCCATTGCAATGATTATTTTATTATTATCATCTTATTTCAACTATTAAACTGTTCTTATCTCAACCCTGCGGGCTTTACCTTTTTTCCAGTGCTCCTCCCCATCCCACTGCAGGGGAGGCAGGCTGTGGGAGTGGGTGGCTGCGTGGTACTTAGTTGCTGGTTGGGATTAAACCCCCAAACAACAAGGATCAAGTCCTGCACCAGTAAGTGCTCAGTGTGCACCAGGCCGTGCCACTTTCCCATCACACTTTGGGAGGTACAACCCGGCAGTGGAAAAGCCAGAGGCCTGCCTCACTGTTAGGGTTCAAACCCACAGCCTCGCTGAATGAGTTACCTGGGGCAGACAATTACACCTGTACACGTACCGGCTCCTGGGCAAATTTACAGGCTCGCCTTACCCCATCCACAGCGCTGTGAGCGTGGTGGCTGCCACCCAGCGAGCCTTGAAGCGTGCGTGGGGCTAGGAGGAGGTAAGTCTCATGAAACAGGGGTGCTAAAGAGCCTAATGAACAGTACGCAGAGCAGACATGAGTTAATGTGAAAGTAAAGTACTGTAGTTGAAAGCTAAAGAAAAAAGAAAGCTTGGCTGTCCTGTTGGAAGTGCATGTATCAGCAGGAGTCCTCGTGTTCTAATTTAGGTGAAGAATTAGTCACAGGCGGCAGAGCAGAGCCTTGGGGGGTGCAAAAATCTGCCTCCTGGAGTCTCACTCTTCCCATCAGCTGCCAGGAGCCCCCCTGGTGCCTGATGGGATGCAGATAGTCATCAACCCGTAGCCTTCCGCAGTCTCTGGCTCACAAGCTCAATTTATCAGCGACCAGCGTGGTCCCAGGTAATAAACAAGCAATAAAGGTTGGTGTGTCAGCGGGGAGGAGCTGCAGGCACTTGCCAGGTTCTGCCTAGGCAGCTGTGAGGAGGATGGTGTTCCACCCTGTTCAAGCCCGTGTACTTGGAAGGGGGATGGGACCACTCTGAGTGGCACCCGTGGCGTGCAGCCAGGATCCTTGAGGAAGTCGTTGTCACGGACTGCTCCTGCCTGCGTGAACACAACCCAGAACAGCAGCTGTGACCGTACATGAGCTTACACTTGCTATATGCTGTGCCAGAGGCAGGAGAAAAGGTTACAGGTCAGTAGCTCAGTTTGGCTTCAAAGCTGCTGCTATAAAGAAGTGCCTTTCCCCACCCACTCACTCCTTCAGTTAATGACTGTGAATAAGCCGTTCTGCAAGACAAACATCAAACGCTTAAATTCACACACGCACCCCCCTCCCATGAGACACGGTTCGCAGTTCCTCTCAGGTCTGGTTGCAGCAGCAGATGATGATGTTGCCACACTGGCGTGCCCAGCCCGTCTGCCAGAAGCCATCCTGGCAGAGACAGCAGGAGAAGCAGAATCCTTCCCTCCCTACTTCCAAGGCAGTCGGCAGCCTTGCACGCTAACGCCAGCTGAGGTCAATGCCGGTGTGAGGGGGATGCCGGGCTCCGATGTGTGCGCCTGGGACGTGCTGCAGATATTTGTTGTAGCAGTAGTAGCTGAAGTTTATCCAGCCCTTGGCAGGTCAAGAAGCAGCTTTCAGCCCACAGGGATTGCAAATTGCTTCTGACCTTGCCTGGTCTACCTCGGCAGTTTTATGTTTCGGGAGGTAAAGTAATTGCTGTGCAGAGCTCTTCCCCGGCTCTGAGGCACACACTTTGTCATCCCTGCTCAGGAGTCATGCACTAGGGGATACCGCTGAGATCCACTCTCTCACCCTGCCTTAAAAGCTTTCTGTTCATGAACTCCTGTGGTTCTTCTGGTCCTTTTGCTTCCCATATTACAGCTTCACCCCTTCCCAGTTTCTGTTTTCATTCGTCTTCTCCCACTTTTTTGGGATTTCTTGGCTCCCTGAGTTCATACTCTAAACAAAACCTATAAGAAAAATAAGTAACACCGCAGCAGAGCTTCTAAATTTAAAATTTAGCATGGCTTTCTATGAATAATTAGCAATTGCATTGCTTCAAGAATTATTTTTACAATTGGCACTGAAAGCTTATGCCAACTTGCATTTCTTCTTTAGTGATGATGCATCATTGAATTAGCAGTTATAAAATGTCACTTAACAGGGGGAGGAAAAATAGTCTAGTAAAGTAGTTTGGTGCTAAGATGCTGGGGCGTTAAGTGGTCTGGCCTACTATGAACTTTCTATTGGAAAGAGCATGAACTTAGAACTATAAAGAAATGTAGAAACTACCGTAGTTGACAGGATAACGATTAATCTCATTCCTTGGCTAATTGACGGTTTTAAAATTTGGTGCCTATATTCCTTCCCCCACGAGGCGACCTGGGAACCTCAGCACGGCTCTCTTGGTTTTGCGCTGTGCCGCTGACAACTTGCTCTGTGGCTCTGGCCTGAGTGCTCTGGCACAGGTAGATCGAGAGGCTTGCAGCCAGTTAATAGGAGAAATTGAAAGCAAAACAGGATGAGTAGTCCCTCCTCCTTCTCCTCCTTTCCCTGCAAGACTTTACAGCTAGGCGGTTTAAGTATGTTCTCAAGAGTTGAGGCATGAGTGATCAAGTGAGACAGAGGAACAGAATTCAACACTGGTTTCCTTGCATCACAGCTGAGCTGGAGGGTACAAAGAGAGCCACAACCCCCTCCAGTTTTGTTATATGCAAACCTGTGAGTAATTGTTCCAGTTCTCTACTAAACCGGGCCTCTTGGACAAACTATGCAAATGAAGTCTAAGTCTGTGGATCCCTTCTAAATCTGCACTTGAGCAAGACAGCAGATCATGATTTTGTTGGCCAAGGTGTTTGCCACCCCTGCTTGGCACAGAGATGCCTGCCATGGTGACAGGATATGTTCTACAAAGCATACAAGGGGCTTGGCCAGGAAAGTCGATCTCACAGGCACTCTGTTGCAGTGGAATAGCTGTCTTTGACCAAATGCTCCTATGCCTTCAGGCTGGCAGAAATGTTCTGGTTCCCTCCACGGCTGTGAATGATTTTCCATGTGAGGTTGAGACTTGCTGGACTATCTGAGAAACTGTAACAGTAATGGAAGGGACTTCCACCCAAGACGAGAGATGTTCATTAATGAACAATGATGTGTCTTGTGAGATGAGTGATTGCTAATGAAGTCCATTACAGTTTGAGCTGTCATACAGTAATTGCAGACAAAAGGATTGGTTTGGACTGTAACATGTTAAAAAAAAAAAAAAAAGAAATCTCCAAGCATACCTTTTTATTGAAACCAAATGTGTTTATGTGAAAGGCAGGAGTTACGTAAGAAAAATATGTATTTAAATGTGCATAGTTAAGTATCAGTTGTCAGCTACTCATTTGAAGCCCTATAAATAGTACCTCGTTCATTTTTATGTTATGACGTGCGTATGGCATTTGGAGGTTAAGTTGGGTATGCTTTCCTCTAAGCACCAATACAGTTCTGCATGAGGAATATCAGTTTGTTCCCTTTCATGCTTATTTTCCCCTGGCTTACATGCAGCACTGTCAAATAAACAGAATTTGAAAATTTGCCAAAGGGTAATTGTTTTCAGTGTTGGAGTAAATACAAAAACACCACTGGTGACATTTTTGTAATTCATTTTCACTCTGTGATTTTGTGGGCTTTTTTTTTTTCTTCCCCCAGTTGCAGCGAGTCACATCCCTAGATAAACATCTCCTTAGCATCCCAGTTAGGCGATCGTCCAAGCCCAAATGTATATGCTGGTTTTGCTGACAAAAAGAAGGGCATGGCACTTGGCAGCAAATGCTTCTCCAAGTTCAGCAATCCTCTGACATAAACGTACATATATATATACAAGAGGGTTTTGGTGGTTGTTTTTTTTTCCCCAAAGTTCTGTAAGCTATTTTCCTTAAACTCCAACAGTGATGAAAAACACTTGTTTGTAGCAAGGTCTGCATTGTTGCATGGGACGCTTGTCTGGAATTTGCTGTCTTGGGGGTCAGATGAGCTCAGGGCACAGATGGGGGGGTGGGTGCAGGGTGGCAGCAGGGTGGATGCAGGCAAGCAGGGATATAATGAAATGTGCTGTGTGAGGTGGCTCAGCGGCCCATGCAAACAACCTCAGTATTCAGTTTTCTCATGCACAAAAGCAGCTCTTGAGACTTTCATGCTCCAGCAGCTCTGCCACAGGGGGTACCACCTCCAGGAGATGGTATGAGGAACTAACGCCTGACCTTGACTTGGGCCTGCTCCAGGGGAATTCAGCTCGTGAGAGCCCAGGCCATGGTGCGGCGTGGGGCTGGGACTGTTCTTGCCCACAGTGCTGCAAATCTGTCATCATTCAGAGTTTGATAATTAAAGCAGAGTGTTTCTTTTGTCAGGTCAATAACTCTAGAACATAGTCTTAATGGCTTGGTCCAGTGGTCTGTTTTGTAGCTGTGACCAGGAGTTGGATGTCCTCTGGTCCTCCTGTGGAAAAGACCATCCCTTCTCCCTGGGATGTTCAGGATCACACACAACCACATTCTTTTGTGTGGGAATAAGAGCTATCGTACCTGTTGCTCTCATCTCTGGGCTGTTTGGATGGCCAGGTGGCTGTGGAACAGTTATTCCATGCTTTGTGGCTACAGATAGATCTGATAATTGATCACTTTGGTTCACTGCAGGGTAGTTGTGCAGAACTCACCTGGGCAGAACCCCGAACATGGTGTCATGTCTTCACTGCAAATAGCTCAGTGGATGAAAAAGTCACCTCCTGGAGCATCAGGGAGAGTTGTAGTTTCCCGAGGCAGGTCTCTGGAGGGAAACCACAGAACTATTTGCGGTGAAGACCTGACACCATGTTCGGGGTTCTGCCCAGGTGAGTTCTGCACAACAGCAATGAACCAATGTTCAGTTGCGGCTGAGGCTGATTTCAAAGGGAAAAAGTCAGTCGCAAATGAAAAGGAAAGGGCTCATTCTGTTTGCTTAGCTTAGCAGACCTGGCAGTATCCATAAAAATGTGTGGTTGCCCTTACATGTAACAAATGAGAAGCAGGTCTAAAATACCGCTTCTCAATTTTTTTATGACTTGGTCTCCTGGTTCTGGGGGAACCATCTGCCTTGAGAGGAGTGAATCCCACTGCTTGTGCCAACTCTGTCAAATCTGGCAGCAGATTCAAATGTTGGGGGAGAAGACATGGGTTTGCCCTTCAACAGGTGACACATTTTTCAAATGTGCTAAACGATTAACAGCGGACAAGATTGGGATTTGTAACTTTCTGATCGCCCTAACAGTGCTCGGATGCACACAGGGGCAATCAGAAAGCAGTTTCAATCTATTTGCTTCAGTCTGCCAGCTGTCACAAATTCATAGTTGCATATAAACTTTTTTTGTTGTTGTTGGATGGATGACAGAGGAGATTGTGCATTCAAAGGAGTTTTATGATAGGTCAGTTTTTTCTGGTGGCACTGGAACGTGCTTTTCTAAGCGTGGAAGCTGTGGAGGTCAGAGGAGCCTCTTCCTGCTTTTGCAATAGCAATAAGTTTCAGTTTACAAAACAGTTTCCCTGGGACAAGAACACAAGGCATTTGACAGCCTGGTTAGAAATAAGCTGTTTGGGAATGTTTTCTTTCCAGATTATTTTTGTAGCAAAACAAAATCCTACCTTATCTAAAACTAACCCTATGAGAATTAATAGTTTTGAGAGACTTAGCTGTAAAAATTTCAGGTTTTTCTATTCAAATGGCCTGTTTTGACATTTTTGAATAGTAAACTCTAGCTCAAAACTAAAGATCTACCTCAAAACTACCTTTATTTTAACACTTAGTCATAAGAACCCCAAAGCAAGAAAAAAATCAATATATTTTGAAGTGCTCAAAGCCGGAAAAAAACTCCAACAAAAACAATGAGAGAAAGAAGGGCTAGGCGTATTTTAGCTTTTTGGATTTTTTACATTTGGGTTTTTCTCTAGAATAATTCTATCAAAGCCTCAAATGTTTTCTCCCATGTAGGACATTGATTTCTAGTTCAGTTTTTTATGGATTTAGTAGTAAAGCAGTGTCCTCCATGATAGTTTTGCAAATGCTGTTTGAGAAAGGAAGGAAATCTGGCCCAGTCAGTGTTTTAGTGGAACTACTCACACCAGAGGCCTTTCCCACGTGATGTTAGGGGTACTTACCTTCTCTCTGATGCTTTCCAGACAGCACTTATAAAGTAAGAGGGATGGTGTCTCTGAAGGGAGGGGTGTGGGGAGGTTCAGGCTGTGCAGTGAAGTGCCACTGAATGTGTGAACATGTACCTGGAGGCTGGACAGCAGGAAAACTGAGTTTTGTTGAGGTCTATCCTGATCCTACCTCCACTGCTCTCCTCTAGTGATTCCAGCTTTTTCTGAAATCCTCACCCTACAGGAAGGGAGGAGAGACCTCCCTGGAGGAGGTGGGGGCCCAGCCATGATAGCTGTGCCCAGACCCTCTTTTGCCACGCTGAGGAACAGGAGACGTTTCCCCCACAGACCACTGAAGATGTGTTTTGGTACGGTGGAGCATTTTTGACATCTCTTATGATGGACATAAGGGTTTTCAAGTAGGCTGCAGTGCCTACAGGGTTTTCCAACAACCCAGAGTCACCAAGTAGGACTGAAATCATCCACCCTCCTTACCCACTGCTTGTCCCACAGCCGCTAGTAGTGCTGTGTGCTCTGTAGGGATGCTGTCACTGCCAGTAAATGGGCTTGTAAGTAATCTGGGCACGATCCTGGGAGAGATGGTTTGTTTGCTGAGGTGGCAGGAACTGTTAGAGGTTGACCTACTCTTCTGTTCTCCCACCTCCTATACGACTTAATTTGAAGAACTCTTTTCTCTGTCTCTTCGCTTTGGTGCTTTATTCCACCGGGTTTTCCTCCTTTGGGGTTTCATCGTTACCATTTTTATCTCCCCTGCTCCCTACTGCTTTTGAGCCAATGAGGAGAAGTCTAGGGCTTGCCATGAACAGAGTCTGAGCAAATCCATCCATTGCTGCCATCAAGGGCAGCCTTAATACTCATTTGTTCTGTACTGAAATTTTAAGATTTCCAACCTAAAGTCATAGAAAATTGTATCAAAGGCACAAGCACGGCAGTAGAGCTGCTGGGGAAGTCCCAGAGGACTTGCCCTGAGAAAACAGCATGGGCTGGGTTGAAAGAGGCTTTATGTAATAATTCTTGCTCCACCTTCCACTGACACCTCAAATGAGTGGTCCTCGCCCTTTCCTGAATTAAAAAAGGCTGACCAAAAAGGTCCCTTCCAGCAGGTCAGCTGCCTGCTGCTTCTTGATAAACATGCTTTATGTCAAGCAACCTAGGTCAGTGCAAGCTTTCTGTGCCCTTGAGCCGCTCTGCTGTTGTGATAGCTGCTGCTGCCCTTCCTGCTGGGAGTGAGTGCATCAGGCAAAGGGAGAATGCCGTGGCAGGTTGTGGGAGAGGAAGCATATTGCTGACGGAAAGGGAGAAAAAGGTGGAGTCCGAGACTTTGGGCAAGGCCCCCTCCCAAAATCCTTTTAATCATCTTGTGTCACACCCCTGTTTAATTCCAGGAAGCCCTTAACTCTTACCTAGTTTCCCAAGTATTGCCATCAGCAAGAAAATGGTGCTTAAATGAAGTGCTGATGAGGCCTCTGGAAACCTCGAATGATCTTTGGTGGCTTGACTCCGGAGCCAGCCAAGGCACAGTGGATCACCTCTTGAAGGCTGGCCATCCCCAGAGCAGCCCTGTAAGCCAAACCCAATGAGCAAATCGGTGTGGAATGGCTCCATGCTGCAAAGGCTGCTTCATGTTGTTTTAAACTCGAAAGCTGGAAAATTCAGAGCCAGCACTAAATATTTGTTCCACTTTCAAAGCTGAGCATCAGGGAGCCATTCCTGAAATAGTGGATGCCTGTTCCCTGAGCCCAGATGTGCTTATAGAGTGGGTCTTGCCAGTGTTTTCCTTTCCTCCTGCTTCCCACATGAATGCGTGTGCAGATTTCTAGCCATCCATCTTTACCCTTTAAAGTTGGTGTGAGGGGTAGCAGCTGTTCCTTCTTCAACAGAGGTGGCAATAATATTGGACAAATTGTTTCCAACCTTAATCAGTAAAGCTTGCCACACAAGTGATCCTATTTCTTGCCAGAAGTGATAAATAGGACTCAATTTTGGAGCACATGAAATGTTAGACAAAATACATTAGTCAAAGACACTTCAGGGTATCAGTTACTTTCCTGTGGTATGAAAGTAATAATTCAGTTCTTAAAACCTTCCACCTGGAATTGGAAGGTCACCTGAGCTCCTGTTGCAGGCATTTAGCAGCGAATTAGAATGTGAGGTAGCAGTGAATTGATAGATTGCCCTGTGTTTCCATTTATGTAACTAGAAACAGCAGTAGACTTCAGCCTGAAATTTGAGATACTGGTCTTTACTAATCCATTTTACCGCGTCCAGGCTGAGGTGTTTCTGTCACTCACTATCATTTTGCACAGGCAGCTAATCTCAAATTATCCCAGCTTTATCCCTTCTTTAAATAGCACAAGTTGTGCAGGCCTCTGGTAATGACAACGCACAGAGATGCACCAAGCACAAATGGTCATCTCCTGAAGGTCGGTTGTCCCTTCCTTCCTCCTCTGGCATCTGCCTTTGGCTGCTGTGTGTGCAATGCAGAGAGGTTATCCTGAGTGAGTCAGAGGAACCAAGAGCTAACATGCTTAGAGAGGGGAGCTTTTTCTTTCCATGTTGTGTCTGCTCTGTTTCCTTGCCCTGAGTTAAGCCTGTCGGTCCTTTCAGGGAAAGAAGGTGCTGAAGGAAGGCAGGAAGGTTATCCCCTCCTTACTGGTCATGTGCACTGCAGTGCTGATGGAGGGATCTGTCAGATTTGGCTGTGTTTGTCTTAGGTGCTGCAAAAAACTTAGCAAATGATGTGACTTGGAGCGATGGAGTTGCATCACTTCAGAAAGAGGTTGGTGTGAGAATCGATAGATTCCACCTGCAACTCTTCCAACAGGTTTCTTCTCCTGACCAAAAGAAGAGCAAAGGTAAAAGTTTTGAGAGTTTTAACAAGGTTTTCTATTTTTTTTCCCCCTAAGCAATCATGTCTGTGCTCATATGCAGAAATTTTCTTGCTAATCCAGCAGAGGAGACATGATGTAGAGGAAGTCAGAATGACCAAGAAAAATCACAATTTTCTCTGCTGCAGCCTGAGAAAAAATATGTTATCATTTACTGCACTCATATGTATCTCCATCATGTTTCAGCACCATGAACTGGAAAAGAATGAAGTCAGTTTTCAGGACACTGAAGCCAAAAATAAGGAAAAAATGGGAGTTATGACTCAAATAGTTGAAAAGTGGGTAACAGTCTGTTAAATTCTGGGGCAAATCATGGGAAAGCCAATACAGAACTAAAGTTAGGAAGGGGTTAGGAAAATGTGATAAAATTCATGGTAATCAATGTAAAACTGTCTTGTGAACTAATTGCAAAGTAGTTTTGGTAAGAGGGTGTCTGTTTGATTGGTAGAGGTAATGTTTTTGATATCAACTTAAACATAGACCTATTGAAATTTCTGTAAGACGTGATTTTGTTCCACATTTTGTTTCTGAGTAAAAAAACCCCAAACTCTAACAGTATAAGACTAAATAAAGGCATCAAATTAATTGCAATCTGGTTAATAGTCATACATTCTGAATTAATTGTAAAAGAGGAGGCATTCAGAATTGATGGGATTACATCAATTTGAGGGATACACCAAAAGGCTCATTCTTTGAGGCTCAGAGTATTCAGTTGCTTGGATTTTGACCTAGGGACATATTCCATTAGACAAAGACAATGATGATGATGAAACCAGTGATGAAGTAGTAAATGACAATGTCAAGGACAGGCCTGTTCTTTAGCATCTTCTGCGTTGTCTGGTAAACTGATCTCATCCCCAAAAATGTGTATTTGAATCTTCAGCCAAATTCAAGGTGCTAGCAGACCAAAGATGTGCTTTTTATAGCTGCGCTATTTGACTGGGAGATTGTGTTTTGGAAACCAGTGACTGAGGCCTTTTTTATAATGGACAGTCATCTAAACACGCACTCCCTGTGTGATGCAGTGTACCTGAAAGCAAATGTTACTGTCTCCGATCAGAGCAGATTGCTGAGTAAAGGTCAAGGAGGTGGTATTTCCATGTGTACAGCATTAATGAGACCATTTCTGAAATGTTTACGGTTTTAAAAGGATTTTGACAGATGGGCAGAGAACAGAATCTGTCTGAGCTGCATGAGCATAAGCTGAACTGTGCTGTCTAAAGAGAGGCAAGAGAATCTAAATCAATTTATTTTGTCAAAGATGACATTTTATATTCGCTCACCAACAACTGAAAGCAGAGAGAGAATTAATAATGGCAGATTATCTCCGGACATAGCAAGGTGGTTAGATGCTGGAGGTGGACAAATACAGGTTAGAAAATGGGCAACTAAAAATGCCTTTTGCTTTCAGTGTCAGCAGCTGACCACTTAACTCAGGATGCAGGGTTTGCCTGTTACATGAAATAAGCACTGAATCCTTTTCAGAAAAATGCAATTCAGGTAAATAAGAGCTTGTGGTAAAGGCACAGGTATTGTGGTAAAAATACCATGGGCATTATAGTTCAAACGGGTCAGGCTAAGTGAATTCGTGAGTTTCAGAGGCTCTAGACAGAACTGATTTCTCCCATATCCAGGACTCCGTGTTTAGCTCAGTTTGCCTGCTCGCTGAGTGCCATTCCTGGTGTGTGTTAAAGCAGGCAGGATACCCCCCTGTCTCCTTAGCTTAGGGCTTTCCTTTGGTCCCTTGGGGAAGGGTGTCTTGTGCTCGGGAGCTGTAACGTGTGAGAAGACCCAGCAAAGGGTCACTGGGATGGTCCTGTGCTAGCAGTGTGAGGGCCTTAAGGAAGGAAGGTCTGGCCCTGTAGATGCTTTGTGCTATTCTGGTGATTGAATTCCCTGGAGAGGAAAGCCAGACTTCAGCTCAGTGTTACAAGCCTGTTCAAAACACAAGCAAGGATGAAATACGGATCTAATAATAATTTTCACCTCATGGCTACCAGTTATTTGGTCCCGCAGCCAGGATGTTACTACTGGGTTTGTTTCACTTCTGAACACTGCAAGTACTGAGCAAAGGTAGGAGGTTTTCACAGTAGTTTTTGAGCTGTGGGCAGCCTTTCAAGAAGAATGTGAAAGGACTAAGTTCTTAATCAAAAGGAAGATACCAGGATGGCTCTTTCGTGGGTCCATGAGGCACTGAATATTTGTGTCGACTTACAAAAACTGTTTGTCAAATTCGTTATATCATCAGTGTATAAATAATGTAGAACAGTGTAAGGCAAATTGTACATAAACATATTGAAGGCTGTGCAGTAGCAGATGTACTACACATTTATACATAGGAAAGTCTACACCAGGATGAGTTTCTCGGTCAACTGTGGGATCTGAATCCTAGTTTTGGGACAGCAGGAACCTGTCGGTGACTGAAAGTACTGGCTTGTACACATGTCAGTCAAGATTGACCATCGTCAGCTGTCCTCCATAGGCGCAATAGGGATGGAAAGGTTAGACATTTGGCTGCCCTTGGATGTAAGAGGAGGCATTTTATGTCAGGTAGCAGGCACACTGCAAAGCCATTCCTTGCTAACTTAGGAGCCTGAAAAGAGTAGGGCAGCAGGCACACCTGTCTTCAAGATATAGTTTATATGAAGTGACTGCACTCTGGAGAGTGTGATGTGTGGTGGGAGTTAAGTAGGAGTGAGAGGCAGGGGTTCACTAACCTCTCTGAGAGGGAGACAGGAGTTGAAAGAGAGGCACAGAGAGTCATTACTCAGTGTAGAGATAACAGTCTCACTCTTAAGTGATCTGCCTCCACCACCTCAGAGGTCAGCACGGCCAATCTATGAAGCTTGTCTGGCATGTGTGAGCTGCAGTGAGGTGGTAAAACATATGTGTATGAGTATCCGTCCTTTGTCTGAGTGTTTGATACCTGAACAATCCTGCTTAACATGCCATGGGCCAGGAATAAGTGCCTGCAGAACAAATACACTGAAAAAGCCTCTTGATTCTGTCTGTAAGGCCTTCCTCTTCCTCACGGCACAAACACTGCAGAGCAAGGCTTTTTCCATAGGCAGTGAGTAACACATCTCATGTTTTTCGAGGTACTTTGACTTCTTGGAAGGCTGGAGGAACCTTGACTATGCACCTATTTGTAGCCCAGATTAATTTCACAACTGGAGTAAATGTTACCATCAGAAGAAGGATTTGTGTTATTAATATAGTTGTGTCTATACTGGAGCCTTCCCTTTGACCAGGTTTTAGATGGGGTGATTTTTAACACACATTTATTTTCACAGCTATGCTAGAGCCAAAGTATAGAGTAGGTTTAAGGACTTGGGTCCTACATGTGTTCCTTGCATAGCCATGGTGTTGCCCATATGCTTGTTCTGCTTCATGGGGCAGATTTAGAAAAGCTTGTTTTGATGAACTGTTTGCCTGCTTAGCTTGGCATTCCCAAACACTGTGTCAACTTTCCAAAGAACTGTCTCAGGTCGGTTGGGGAATTCAGCTTGCAGCACTAAGCCTGCAAGCAGCATGACTCAAGGACAAGATAATTGGCTTTATTACTTTTTTTTTTCTTCTGAGTAATTACACAAGAATTGCAAAGCTACTTTCCAAAAGTGGGAAGAGAGAGACTGAAATGCATCTGAATTTTCTGTTAGTTATTTGGGAGTTGAGATGAGATGTTAGTTGTGGTAATTGTGATAGTGATGGTAATTGCAACACTTTCCTTTGGGTGGGAGCTGTTTCTAGATGTGCAGCTCGTTCAGTGTGGGTTTTTCTGTGGCAGCTCAAGCAGCACAAGCCACAGTTTCTTGTGTGCCTGCTGCCAGCTACTCAGAGAGCAAGTATCAGGGAGTCTGCAGGAGGAGAGGGGGAAAACACACAGGGAGAAAGCTAGAGATGAGGCTGGGATACTCAGGGACTGATCTGTATCAAAGGGTTTCCAAAGTACATAGACAAGTGTGTTGGCTGCCTAGAAGACCTTCATGGCTCATGCTGTCCCTCGTGATCATCTCTCTCCCATTTTAGCACTTTGTGTCATGAGCTCCACTGTGTAGATACACAGGTGGTGAGTAACTGAAGGTGGCTTAGTAAACACAGGAAGAATGCAAAATAAGATGGAAATAGAATAAAATGGAAACACGGACAGCATAAGCAGAAAACTAAGCAACACAGAAAAGTGTGGGGAAGGTTAATGGGGGAAGTTCACACTTTCTTGTAGGCTGGCATATTTGCTAAGAGGAAACAAATAAGGTTTGGACATGTGACATTTCTCCAGACCTCTGTACTTGGAAGCTTTTCTGTTGTTTTCTTAATTTTCATTTTGCCTAATGCAAGCTATTGCTTCTCTGAGACCTGTTTGTCATTTATATCCTTGTAGTACTGTAGCTCTGCCCATCATCAGGGTGCTGACAGAGAAGTCATTTTGCAGGCATTTATTAATGAAGGGTGGATGCCGGAGGGATTCTGGTTTGGACATTGTTTTACTTGTGGAGGCGAAAATGCTGAAAACTGAAGAAAATAAATGAAATGAAGAGGAAATGAAACTTTATTCTCATTTCCAACCTAAACATATTATTGACCAGGATAAACATATTTTCAGTATGTGGGAATGCCACTGTCTTTCAGCTGTTGTCACTCACTCTTTTCTGCTCTATTTCCCCACTGGGAGTGTTTTGTGGCTGCAGTCAGACCCTCCTCCAGCTTCCATCACCCAGGGTCAGCTCCTCAGCTGGCTGGGCTTCCACTTCAGGAGGTCCCAGCCAGTGTGACCTGGTGGTTGCCAGGAGCAGTAGTCCAACCCTTCATCCTGTGCCACCTTCCAGGCGCTTGCCTGTCTGGAAACAGAGCTGGCCACTGCTCTTCCCTCCTCACCCTCCAACAGCCCTCTACTCCCACGCTGTTATTTTTAACCCGGACTGGAGTCTTGGGTTGCTTCACCCCGTGGCCTCCTGCTTCTGCCAACAGAAACAGACTGTGAAACTACAGAGTTAACCCCAGATTTTTAGTCTTCCCAAAGGCCTTCTCAGCCTCTGCAGCTCAACTCCATCTGCTGGAAATATTCCCTCTGATAACGTGGAAAGTGGCATCAGCCTTTTCCTCTGCTAGGACTTTGAGAACAGGCTCATATTGCCTTTTTCGTGGACTTGGGAAGAAGCTTGGCACAATGTATCTAGGCTTCCGGGAAAAGTTATCAGATCCCACAGCACATTCACAACTTGTAAGATGTGCTAGTACTCAGGTATTTTTCTTCTTGGCTTTCTCCATGTTTTCTGCTATAAAATTTCACTCAGTCTCTTGTTATCATCCTCAAGACTGTTCCCCCCGTGATAGTCAAGAAAGAAAATATATTCTCAATAAATAACTGTTGCAATCATAAAGTTGTGGGACTAGAACTCTAAACTGGAAGATGCACCAGAAATACATTTCTGTGTGGACTTTCTACATTTTATTTCATAGTCTGACTGCACTGACCTCGATAGACTTCAAGCATAATCCATCACCTTACCCCGCTACTGAAGTCAAGAGAGGCAGGAACCATCTGATCTAACTGCACAGGTGCATAGCTATAGCTGGAGTAGTCAGACTGCCTTTGTAGTCAGGGGAGAGTAAATGTGTTTTGGCATTAATCAGTCTGACCTATTTTAGCTTTATGCCTAAGTACGTCTTTTCACGGAGCGTAATTGAGTTGCCAATAATGAGTTCAAATTTGGATATCTGTATCAGCTGATGTGTACCCTCAAACTTTCCAGTTACCTCACCTGGCTCCAGACCAGGTCTTGGCAGATCAGCATTTAGTCATGACCACTCACGTAGTTAAAGCGAAAATAGTTTTGGAATTCTTGCCTCAGAAGATCCTTAACTAAGTGGATGCAGTGCTCTTGGAGAGAAGGCCCACAGGTCATCGTAGCTTAGCTTCCCTATGTGTCAAGAGATACTCAGTGATGATTGATACTGTTTCTATACATTTAATGACAAATAACAGTTTACAGTACAAGAATGTCAGAATAATTCAGGTAGGAAAAAGACCTTTTGAGCTCACCTAGCCCAACCTGGCAAAGCAGGGCCAGGTATGGAATCAGCCCAGATCACTCAGGGCTTTGTCCAGCAGATCTTGAAAACCTCCAAGGATGGAGATGTTGTGGTATCTCTGGGCAGCCTGCTGAGGCTTTGGCTGTCCTCAGGGAAAATCACTTCCTTCACATCAAGTCAGAAATTCCCGTTTTGACGTATGGCTTTTGTCTCTCATTCTCCCACCACGCACATCTGAAGAGCCTGTCTTGGTCTTCACAGTGACCCTCACATAGGCACCATAGGGCCACTGATAGATCACCCCCAAAGCCATTGCTTCTCCAGGCAGAATGATTCCTGGTCCCTCAGCCTCTCTTCAAAGGCTGGGTGCTCCAGCCATGGCCACTGTGGTGGCCCGACGCTAAACTCACCCAAGGCAATCGGAGCCTTTCCTGTATTGGCGTGGGGGGAGGGGATGGGTGAAACTGGACACGGTGTCTGGATGTGCTCTAATGAGCACAGAGCAAAGGGGAAAAACCACTTCACCACATCTGCTGGCCGTGCTCCTGCTGGTGCAGCCCAGGGCTCTGCCAGCTGTCCCTGCTGCCAGCATGTGCTGCTAGCACACACGGAACTTATTCCCTGCTAGCACGCCCGCATCCCTTCCAGCAGCCAGTTGCTCCCCAATCTGTACTATTCAATCAGTAGGGTTTTGGCCAAGGTTTTCTATGACTGAGAGCTGTGATAAGAAGCAGCAGTCACCCATTCATTATCATTAAGCGGTGCATTCAGTATAGCTTCAAAAAATTCAAGTTTGTTGGTATTTATTGGGAATACTTTTCTAAAGCAAAATGCTCTCTGGGATTCATCATTTAGCTGAATCCTGACATTAAATAGAAGTATGAATCTGGTGTGTGAACAGATTTCAACAGCTCACATAAAAAGAACATTTAATTCTGTTTCTAGGAGATGATGGTGCTGTTTGGAATGAAAGCCATGAAGTGCTGAGGTGCTCAGGCTGATGCTCAGCACAATGTTGGTGTGCAAAATGTTGAATTCACCCTCGTGACTCCCTTGCGAAGCAGGAATGAGTTTCACTCTCTGTTTAAAAGGGAGAAGCCATGGTGCAGAAACCCAGACACCTCTGACCTAATTTTAATTGCCAGAAAGTTAGACATGCAGTCCCAGGCTAGGAATCCACAGTCCTTCTAGAAAGGGAGAAATGGGTCCCTCCTGGGTTTCCTGGATTTCACCTCTTCCCTACTTGTTTTCAGGGTGAGAAATAGCCTGTCTGTTTTTACTGGCACTGGCACAACCTGAACAGCCCATCTAAATTATTAATCTTCAAGTAAGTCTTGGGGCTAAAATCCTAGTTAAAGCTAAGCCTTGGCATTACAATTTAAGTGTTTCTTCCCCAGACAAGTCACAGAGAACTGAGAGTACTTCTAGGTTTTCCTCCAGATTAAACAAAGCCTCCAGACCATCCCTTATGTTGCCTGAGGGGTGCCATGGAGATTGGCGGGGGGGGTTGGGAGGGGGAATTTTGGGAAATGGCAAACACACTATTCTCTTCCTCCTCTCTCACTCCCACCTTTGGCAGGACTTTTTCCCTGCCTTGGTGTTGGTGTAGATTTGTTGCTGCTGGGGAGGTGAACAGTGGGTTGTGCTTGATGTTTTCATTCCCATCTCCTTTCATCTATGGATGATCTTGGCAAAGGGGGCAGAAACTGCCCTCTGCTCCTGATGAAAAGGGACCTAACTTACTCCGTGGAAAAACGTTGCCTTTTGGCTGCCAGAGTGCTTGGAGGTATTCCAAGTTATTGCAGCAGAAATGGCACTGAAATATCTCTATTTTTCCCCTCTGTGTCAGGATCTTGTCTACTAATTTCAGTGTCACAGCTGAAACACTTGTTTTCTTCAACACCTCTGAAGAGGTCTAGATAGAACCCTACTGCTACTGGCTGTTGTTGGGGGATGGAAGGTTTTGGTTTTGTACAGTTCGAGAAATAAGCTGAACTCTCATGTTGGAGGGGAAAAAAATCACTTGTGTATGCAGCACGAAGCAAAATGGCATCCTCCTGGGACACAAACCACCAGCTTTATTTCCAGTCTGTGGGAATTCTGACTGGCTTGCACTGCTCACAGTTTCGAGTAGGAGAACACTTCAAATGAAGGAACTTTATTACTGACAAGAAAGCTTGATTGCTTTTTTCCTAAGTATTAGAAAGCTCTCTTGCACAGCCACCTCACACCAAGGAGAAGTGCTGAGGGTCCCCATCCCGGGGACTGTCCCAGTCTTTCTTTCTTCAAATGTACCCCAGTGCTTTTGTTATAAGAGTCATGCAGTTACCTAAATGACAGCTAGTCTCAATTAAGATTTAGTTTGGAGGCTGAAAACTATCCAGTGATTTAGTCTCAGGGATTAAGGAAAACAAAACCTTACTGACGGCTGGATAAAATTCACATTCTTTTCAATTGTGATCATCCTACATCAAGGAAATGTTTGAAATGTTGGCAGTCTCCTATGATATGCCTGCGAAAGTTATTATATTGCTTTAAGTAATTCAAGAAAAAGAACCAAGAGCTATAGCACAAGTGTGTTATGTAAATCTTCATTTTTACAAAAATAGTTTGATTGATGTCAGGTCCCAGTGGGTGACCTTTAAAAGAGACCACTTCAAATGGAGGGGCAGAGCTGCAGCTCTCCACCCCCACACTGGCTCTTCTCCTCCTCGCTTCTCCTCACCAGAGTGCCTCTAGACAGCTATGTCATCTGTAGCCATAAAATAAATTGAAGAATGTCTGTCTCACGAAAGGCAAAAAAGGAGCTCTTTTCTCATCTCCCTTGAAGAGGGCCATGTCCCTATCTGGGCTGAAAAGTGAGCTGTGTACCTGCATGGGGGCTTAAATGATTGCAAAAACCTCCTCCTCCCTCACCTCAGATCAAGACATTCTGTGTTAAGAGGGCTGATTTTTGTGGAGCTTGGACGGGGCATGACAGGAGTTCTAGCTCTGTACCACTTTTAATTTGCTGCTTAATTAATGTAGAAACAGTGTAATTTGCTGCTCCTGTCTATCGGTGTTCAACTGTTAGTTCTAGAGAAAGGAGAAATCCCCTCTAAAAATCAAAATTTCTGAAGCTGTTTGGTTACATCTTAGAAAAAGAATGTTTTCTGTATTGCTTTGAATCAGAAGGCAGAGCAGAAACAATCAGTGCTATCGTTACACAAGGGTGTCTTAATTTTAGAAAACCATACAAGAGTAATGCAAGGCAAAATAAAATCCTGCTGAGGTGTCCTGCCTGAGACATTTAGAGATGCTGTATTGTCAGACGAGAGTTCATCCATTCAGAGAGAAACAAGCTATTATTTGGAGGGAGGTGAAGTTTTGTTAAAGCAGATCGGTTTCCTCGTGGCCTGGGGCGAAGAGGGGGGATAGGGCTGTGGGTGATTCAGAGTCATTTACCCCCTGTAACCCAGTCCCTGCACCAGGCCATCACATGATTGCCTGTCTCAGCATATCATGTGAAGCTCGCGGAGAAAGGACACGCTGGTGCCCAGCGCCAAGGCAGCATCCCTCAACCTTTGAACCTCGGTGGCAAGAGGTCATTTCTTGCACTTCAGATGATGTGTAAAGTAAGATTTGTTTTCCCTTCTTTAATTCCTTCCATGAACACACAAACAAATAACCTCTTCTCAGGTGTATCAGTCCCTGGTATTCGTCTAGCAGAGCCTTTTGGGCCCTCTCTAGGATCAGACAACCAGTGGGAGGCAGCCAACAGATTGACAAGGTACCTTAGAGAAAAAACGTCTCAGAACTTAGACCAGCTCTGGTTTAGGCATCCCTAAAGGTCACAGAGTCCTTTAGAGCTTTTCCTGTTTGTGCTGAAAGCATGAATATTGCAGTCATTTCCATAACAACAAGTAAGGTCCAGAAACAAAGATGACACTTTCTCTGAAAAATAAGTAGAAGATCACAGAATCATGGAATGGTTTGGGTTGGAAGGGACCTTAACAACCGCCTAGTTCCAGCTCCTTCACCTGGGCAGGGAACTCATGATGCAGCAACAGGCACTGGTTGGAATACCCTTTTTGGGCAGGGAGCCCAGTGCTGTTCAGGCACAGGACAGGAGGACCTCGATCAGTAATTAGGCAGAGGGAAGAGCACAAACATGTATCTGGGTTTGATCCCTGATTGTTCCTTACCTGAGGGAAGATGTCTAGGCAATGTATTGAGAGTCTCTCCAAAAAGAACACGGGGTGGATCAATTATGGGGCATATTGCCCTTCCAGCTTTTTTGTCATGCCATGTAAACACAACCACTGAGTTTTAAATCAGAGGGATTGTGAAGATTAATTGAGGACCATTAATTGTTGCTCTGTAATACGCTGATCTGCCTAAAACTTCTGTGAATCTGTTTAGATCTCTTTTTTGCTGCTGACTGAGAACTGCTGATGTGATCTTGGACAGAATGCCTGGGGGTTTGAGCACACCCACCACATGCTCCAAACCAAGTAATGGCATATATTTCACTATTTGTTGTATCATTCACAGGCAGGAAAGAGTCTTTGCTTTTCAGGCTGTTCCCCAGACAGTGTTGGAGTGTTTTAAGTGTTTGATATTCATGACAAACTCTTTGGTTAGTATGTGATTAATTCAAAATGTTTTCCCACTGAGTGGCAAGAACAATAGTTTCCTGGTTTGATTCTTAGAAGCACAACTTTAAGATTTCTTTAAAATGCCAATATTTCCTTAAAATATACTACTTCTGATAACATGCCTGTCACAAAGCTTGTATGGTCGGGCACTCAGAGAATGCTTTGCTTTGAAAGAGCAAATTTATGTGAGAGTAAGCTAATGAAAATGATTTTGTTTGCAAAAAAACAAGCCATAACCTACAACTGAAGTTATTCAGAGTAGCTATAAAATCATCTTAGCTGTCATTATCAGTTAGCCCACTTTTATTACTGAGGGCAAACTCCAGGAGCAGAGAACAGTCCTAAGTTTGGATGTAGGAGGACAGGCTAGACACATAGTAGGGGACTGCTAACAGGAATCTACATTTTTGTATAACAGCTCCGTCAAGTTTGTGCTCTCTGTGGCAAACCATGCAGATTAAAATGCATGGTGTAGTGGTAAGGAGAAAAATACACTTTTGGGAAGAGAGTAGGTGGGATGACTGGCAGAAAGAATTCATATGTAGTGTTCAGAGGATGACGGAGAATGCTGTACCTTCCCCAAACTACTTCTCCCTTCCTCATCCCCCGTCCCGCTTGAAAAACCAGATTCCTCCTTCCCTGTTTCCACTTCTCTCACACCTTCTGTCACAGACCTGAATTATGAATGCTCCTGCTCTGAGGGGTTTTAACTCACCCACCCTCAAACCTTGGTCCCCATATGTTCATTAATTTCTGCTCTCCAGTTGCAGGCTCTATCTCTCAGCCACAGTGGGTCCCTGGCTCTTCCAGTGGGAGAGTCACAGCTCATCCCAAGCAGCAGTGTGGCTTGTCTGATGAAACACGAGTTGCTATTATCAGCCCTCTTTTGTTTTCCTGAGAAGCAGGCAAAAAAATTTCCTGTTCCATGCACTTAACCACAGCACAACACTCCAATGCCCATCCTTGGTTAAGCTTTGCCTACTGTTTATACCACACTTCTGCCAGCAAAGATTAGCTTTTTTTAGCTGACCCTGCGAAGCAGTGTTGCTTCAGAGGAAGGCTCAGCATGAGATGGATTTTCTCTCTGTTATTTCCTGGCTTAGGGATGTTCGTCCATCAGATGTGCAGCTAGTGGACACCGACTTCAGAGACTTACAAGGAGGTTGATGAAGGTTGCTTTCAGCAAGGTTAGGCTGCTACACAGTTGTCCCCAGCCTTGCCCTGTCTTTTTGGCAGAATTGTTCAGTTCAGTACAAATTCACCGGTGCTGCAAATTACTTAGCAAAATTTTTTCTAAAAGCATTTTTCCCAAGTGTATTTTTTAGCCCAGGAAATGATTCCTTCAAGTAGTCTGAAAGAGGGCAAAACAACGCATTTGCTGCTTGCAACACAAAATGTGGCTAGAGTCATATCCTCATTAACCTTTTGTCATGCCCTGTCGTGCCCTGAATAGTGTTATGGAAAGAGGCTGGGCTGCCTGTGGTAGGTCACCCCATAATATTTCCTGAGTGCTCGTTCTCTGTACAATCACAGATCAGTTGTGAACAGCTGCAGAAAGTGAAAGAGGGGCAGGTACTGCTGACACAGCTTTGTAGTCATTATTCAAATAATGTTCACAGATGCTTTCTTACCAAAACATATTTCACTTCAGAAATCAAATGCCACTAGCATTAGAAAACAGCTCACGCACCACCACAGACTACAAAGTACAGCAATTACATTATGTTCCTCCATCACTATAAATTCCCTAAATAAAGAAAAAAAAAGTTGTGATGTAAATTCAGCCACATGAAAATCTGTAGGCTAGAAAGCCTTGGAATGAGCAAGATTGACTGAGGCAGACCTATGGTGAAATCTGCACTTGTAAAGAGTAATATTTTTTGTCTTTAAAACTCTATTTTAATTATATTTTTACTTTCTCACATATCAAACCTCTGTTTAGAGAACTATCAGTATATCCTGATGCTTCCAGGACTGACTGAAGCATACTTTACCGTAAACTCAATGCTGAAAAGAAAATCGAAAACTTCCTATCTGATAAATATAAGTAGTGGTATAATTAAAAGATAATGATCTGTTTGGTAATGCTTAGCTTGGAATAAGGATGGTCTTTGTCCAGAAGAGTTTACAATGTATATCCTCTTGGAAAGCAGCAGGTACATGGGTTTTGACCCCTTTTCAAACAGGAGTGGCAAATAAATTCACTGCTACCAGACAACTTCCTGATTTGCCTTTGGAAATGAGGCAGGACTTCTCTGATTACTCATGAAGTGCATCTTCATTAAACAGCTTACCAGGATCTGAATAGTCAGAGGAGGTCAATTGCCATGGTCAGTTGTCATGCAGAAAATATTATTTCAACAAAAAAAGCCCGTGAGAGTAAAACAGCAATTAATTTGGCCTTTAACAAGCACAGACTTCAAATCAATTGCTAGTCAAAAAATTGTTAAAAAATCAAGAAGGTCGCTGCACACCGAAATGGAGAGGGACCAGGCTGTTTATAGGCTTGCAGGCTCAGGCTCAGCTACTGGACAGCAGCTCCTCTCCAGAACACCAGCAATCACAACAGAGAGGTTTTGCTGGGCAGCACTTACCTTGCCAGGGGCACTGATTTCCTGATGCTCCTGGTTCCCTGCTCCGACTCTTCTCATCAGGTTTCTCGTGTCCTCGGGAAGGTCAGTGTAGTCCAAGGAAACCACATCTGCCCATTGGCTCCGTATGGAAGGCTTGGTTGCAGGAGTACGTTTTTGCTCCGTCTCCCTTCTTCTTTTTTCTTTTTTTTTTTGTAAAAGAGAGAAACCACAAATGTTTTTCTTCCGGGTTTTGGTTATTTCCTCTCTACTTGGCAAGCCTTGTTTTTGACAGGGTCTGTCAGATATTTGGGCTGAGTGCTCCTTGAATCAGAGAGCCCACAGGGAGAGTCCTGTGGTCATCCGTGACTGTCTTGTAGTCACCAAATCTGGAGCTATGATAGGCAATAATTTCATTTTAATACTGTGATTTACTTGGCAGTCCCAATTCCTGAAGATTTTTCTAACCTTGCTACAGTGCTAAAAAAGAGCACTGCAGCTCTGAAAAGTCAAATCAAAGCAGGGGAAAATCTAATTAACTCAGGAGAAAGTCACTAATGTCCAGCAGATGGTCATGCTGGTCTCCTTCCTAAGACTGTATTTCCTTTCTGCTTCATGATCCAAGCTGGCTGCAGTTCCTAGCTCCATGGCTGCTAATTCATTTTGAGGTGGCAATATCGGGGCTTCAGGTTCAGGTCCACAAAAACATGTTGCCTGCCTTGCCCTGGCCCAGAGGTTATCACCTCTGCAGGTGCAGCAGCCTGGCTAAGGTACCAGCTCCTACATTTGTAAGTATGACCATGTGTCCCAAAATGACATGTATCAGCTTCAACCTGGCCACAGAGCCTGTTAGCCGAGTTTTCTGCTTTGTGATCCAGGCTGCACTGGGCTGCTGCAGCTGAAGCAAGGGCACACACCAAGCTCTGGCAACGAGGACTCCTCCCTCTTTTGCACCTTTTCCTTGCTAGGCGGTGACCCAGAGCCTGCAGACGCATCAGTGCCACGGTGGGCCGTGTTTGGAAAGTCTGCTTCCTGCAGAAATGAACCTTCCTTAGCACAGGCAGGAGTTGCAACCATGTATTTGGGCTGTGAGTGTGTGTTGCCTCCAAATTAACAGGGCAGGCAGAAGGCAGAAAAGGTCCTCAGGCATTTGGAAACCTTAGAAAATCGAACTAGTTAGGCTACATCAGGCCTGAACAGGCTGGATTTGTTATTCTGTAAAAGTATTATTTTTTTAACCTGCACGGTCCTCAGGGCAAACTGTGGCATATTGACAAAAGATCCCTCTTACTGGTGAAAATAATTTATATTTTTGTAGGCATTTATAACCGTTTTCATATTAAATTCTGCTGCACTGAGAAGACTGCTGTTTTCTGAGTCAAAGGAGATGTGAAGCACTCACCTGATCCTCGGAAGTCTCATCATAGGTTTATAAACTCTGAGCCGTAATTTCAAATAGGAAATTCCAGCTGGGATGTGGATAAGTGCTCCTGGAAAAGGCAAATAGTAGAAATCTTACAGTAAATGTAAGGAAACTTGTCTGAGGACCCTCCTTCCTCCAGAAATGAAAGGTTCACTTTAGATGAAGAGGAATAACCAGATGCTTTTGCTGCAGTTTGTTGAGCACAAAAAAATAATGACTTAGGTTTTCCCATCTCTTTCAAGTCAAAGTCTTCACTCCCAGCTTCTCATTTTCCAAAGCTGGACAAACTGATGCTGTGTGTCCAGATTGGTGCCAGCTGTGTATCTTACTATTTTAAATGGACATGGAAGGCAGTTTGTTCTTCTGTGTATGAAACCCATTATTCTCTAAAACTTTTGGTTGCATAATAAATTCCAAGCTTACTTGACCTAAAAAGAAATTTAGCAATCCTTCCTGATGGCCACAGAGTTGGTGAAAAACACCAGCAAGGTGTTGCTCAAACACCAAAAGAAAACAGACTCTTCCTTTCAGGCAGCTTCAGCTTCTTTCAGACTGCATCCACATTATAAACATCAGCTACTGCTGCGTTTTTGGCTTGCAGAACCTTTTCCTCACAGAAGGACTCCTGGTATAAACACCAGTGGCTTTACTACTGAATGATTTGCTGTCTGTTAATTCTTTTATTCTCTTACTGCCCACAGTGCTGCTTGGCCAAAATTTCCGGAGGTATTCCTCATTTAAAAAAAATTCTTTTCCTATTCAACACTGGTCCAACAGACCCATTTATTTTCCCAAACGGTATCTGTAATAATTTTCCCCAAAGTCCAGTGGCCAACTTTTTCTTTTTTTCTAGATAAATCTGTGGCCAAATCATCTTTCCACAGCCCCATGAGTCTGTGTGTTTATAGCCCTCTTTGAGGTAATTAGTGTCTTGTAATGTTTAGACTCATCAAGTTCTGTCTGAGCTTCAGCCCCCAGAGCTGTCTCTGTGTCTGCGCCCCGGTTCCTCAGGAAAAGGTAGTTTTACATAAATTGCTTTTACATAGCGCGGTTGTTGCACGAGACATGACATGAAACAGACATTGCACGAAATGACACAGCAGGCTTGGGGGCTTCTGTAATTGCTCCTTTCCCATTTTCACTGCCTCTGGAACGTGGCTGTCACGGCAGGCAGTCCTGTCTAGCCCCGTGCTCTTCTGAGACAGGGTCTGCAGTCCCTCAGCTGCTTCTGGACCAGCGCTTAGCTAATTAAGCTTAATAGACCAAGCCTCTGATTGTGACTCTTTAGCATTTTTTTTTCCAATTTTCCTATGCCTTGACATAAATTGACCTGTGATGAAGCTTGCGAGCAGAATAAACACTCAGGGAGAGGTGGCTGTGCCACCCGCAAGGGTTCACAAAAGTGATATAGAAGGTTAAGGCGGTGGACTGAAAGCCAAAAGGCTTGAGGCTCTTTTCCCAGCTCTGCTATGGAGTGTGGTCTCTGATAAGAAATTCTGGCACATTTTTAATACCTTCTTTCTCTTCTTCTCCTTGGCAATATCAGCTGCAGACTCTCTGTGTGTCAGGATTGACTTTTGTCTTCTATTTTTTTCAGTATCATTAAAAACTGTTTCCTCTCCCCCTTGCCTCTACATTAGATGAATACATTTGAAGTGATCCTCAGTACAAACCTGACAGTAAAAAAGAAAAAGGAACTAGTGAGACTTGGTCCTAAAAAACATTAATTATACTTTGTGGGTATCTGCATCAGTGTATATCAGTGAGCTCCTGGGAACAGCTTCTTTTGGTTTTCCTGAAAAACTTATATTTCAGATAGATCTGTGTTTTGAGGATTTGGTTCTGACTTGGCTAAACACTCCAAAAAACCTTTTATTATTTCATCGGAACAGCAATCTATATTAAAAGTATCCCAAAAATAAAGATATTGAAACCAGGTACAAACAGTTCCTCTCATTTTGATGCACTGAGTTAATGAATTTCCTGAGGGAACGAAGCTGTCTTGAAGCATTTCCAGATATCAAAGGGTAAAAACATCCACCGAGTTTCAAATGCGTTTGTGTCAAAATTATGTGAAATGATAAATCTAATTTGGTTTACAAGTGAGGCTATAATTGCTCCTAATTGAGCTCAGGGCATTAGAGATTTGCTGGACGATTCATGGGCCAGAAGAAGCCTTTTACAGTAAATCTGGTCCCACATCTGGTTTGACATTGCAGTCTGAAAATGGGTATGACTTAAGAGAGTTTTGTGTCTTGCCAGGAAGACTGTAGCACAAAGCACTTGACATGTTTTTCACCCGGTGGAAACAGAATATTCCTGATTCTGTTGGTTTGGATGCTGACTAAAGTGGTGGCTCTGAGGGGAAAAGACAACAGTGGCTTCCGGGTGTGTTTTGCAAAACTGAAAATATATGTCCAAGAGGTGGATTCTGAGCATGGTCTAAGCAGCAGTGTTGCAGGACACACAGCTGGGTTATAAATGGGTAAGCTGAACCCTTTCTCAGGCACTTCAGTGCCCAGGTGCAGCAGAAGTTTGCAGGAAGCAGTGCCAGCAGGGCACAACCATCGCCACCGGACCAGGCGGCTGCTGTGTCTCGCAAACAAGACGGGTCTGGGATCACTGGGAAGGGAAGGTATAGCACAAACCGAGCCATTGCATTGGGCCTGGTGGATCCAATTCAGTTGTCCTCAGGGTCTTGACTCACCTCCCACCATTGGGGTGCTTGCAGTCTAAAGAAATAATAGAAATAAGTACTGTGAAATTATCAGCTTAGTACTGAATAGTCAGCTGCACTTCAAATTCCTTTTTCTCACTGCTTTCTAACTGAAAGCTTCTGAGGCATGACTTTCTCTCAGGACACGTAGATTATTGTGCTAAAATTTCTCTGGGATACTTTGTTTATCTGCGCCAAGGTTAGACTGCCCAAGACGCACTTAAGTAAACAACATAAAACCCAAGGACTATCTTTAGCTACTGCAGAATGTTTTCCCTAATATAATGAAGTACATAACTGGCATTGCTTGAGCAAGAGTTTGTTGTAGTGTTCCAGTAGTTTTTAGTGTAGTAGGAAGAGGACAGAGCAATAGAGACTATCTGGGAGTAAAGCTCTTGTCCTTTTTCTGGGTGCTAGGAAAAAGAGCCAAGGCTGGCCCTGGGGCAGTATCAAACTTGTCTTCATGGGTGTCTGAGCAGTGCAGAGGCTGACATGTACGGTGTTTTGACAAGACAGGGGTGAGTAGGGTGGTTGGGAGGCCTTTCTGGGGAGAAGTGTCAGATAGTAGTGAACAGGGAAGGGAAAATGAGAAAGGTGTAGATGTGGCACCCATTAAGGCGCGTGGGTTGTTGACAAGTGGGAGGTGTTCAGAGGCAAAGTTTTGTTTTGGGTGAAATAGCTTTCATCCACCCAAAGCTGCATTTCTGGGCCAAGGCTGGTGTAGGGGCAAGAGGAACTTTAGAGGAAGGAAATGCTGGGTCAGCCTGAGGGTCACTTCTGGATTCACCACGCTTGGTTTGTACACAGGGGAAGGAAAGATGCAAGGGTGCCAGTTGTGTACTAATTGATCACGAGACCACCCAGGGTCACTAACATGACCTGCCCTTAAGGAAAGGGAATGAAATTTCCAGGCAGGGCATAGAAATATCAATGCTATTTTGTAAAGCACCAAGATGTTATCTAGAAATGTAGTCACCTACTTCCAAGCAAAGTCAATTCATACTGGGACAGATGCCGAGAGAGGTCATTAGGTTCATTAAGCAGATGATTAGGGGTTGGTTTTTTGTTAGGAAAAGGTATTTAAATGCCTATTGGTTTGTTTAGCTTTGCAAAACAAAAGCTTCAAGGGGATAAAATCGCTGTTTATAGATACTTCAGCAAATACCCCCCAGAAAAAGAAGAAAGCTGTTTAGGCTGAAGAAGAACTCTGACACAAGAATAAATGAACCTCAAATGCTCATGTCAGCCCTGAAAGCATGAGAGCATCTCTCTACCCATGACAGCAGGGAGTATTTGTGGGATGAAAAACAAACCACCTTTGAAGGTGCAGATGGAAAGGAATTATATGACGTGAGGCTGGAAAATCCTTTCCAATCTTCTGTCCTCATTTGCAGCAAGGTTTACAATATCTGGTGGTGAGAGCAAAAGCTTTTTAGTTGGTGGGCAGTTTTGCACAGGAGGTATTTAAGATCTTTCCTCATGTTTCTAGTGCCCTGTGCTTGCACAGGTCTGTGCTTCCATGCAAGGAGCTGCAGTGCCATTGTTCTGACTTACCTTTGCTTTGGGGTTATTTGAACAAGGGTAAATGTCTTCATTGGGGCTGAGCTGTTAGTTCATATGGAGACCAGCTGTGAAGAAATGGAGAACTTCTGTGAAGGGCTGAACTATGAGCAGGGCACTTGCAGCAGTTTGTGGGTTGCGTGTCTTGTTAGCCTTTGCTGTTTATTGCCCCATTGTTTAAAATTAATGGGAATGGTATGTATCTTGTAAATGAGCACACAGGATCATTTCCAAAGTCTCTGTCCATTTATTTCCCTCTTAAGTAGAAATTAATGAGATCTGCAGAAACTTTTCATTGTAAATAAACTCCTTGTCAAATATTTGGATGTTTTTATTTTATAAGTTAGTTGTAAATATTTTTGTCATCATTCAGTTGTTACCAGAAATAACTCAGTCCTGGAATTCACTCTCTGGTAATACGTTACATCTTCCTGGAATAACTACATTCCAGAGGTCACATTCTGCAAATAGCTTTCCTAACTTAAATTACTAGCCAAATAGTCTGAAGGATCCTATATGATTGCTATTGCAAAACCCAGCTTTCCTGGTAGCCATCTGCATTTAATCACTCTCAGGGATAAAAGTTACATGCAGTGCTTTTGGACCCACGCTTTTCTTCTGAGAGCACATACCTGCAAGGATCTTCATTATTCACATTTTATGTTCGTGTGAGGGATGTCCATATCTCCCATTCCCAAAAAACGCAGTGGGGTGCTGCACATAATGGCTATTCATAGTAAAGTTATACTTTGGCAATAGCTTCAATACAACACTGTGGTGTTGTAAAGAAATGAGGAAAATGCATCTGGGCTTTGTTTAGTAAAGAGCACTGCAGTTTTCATATACGTTTTTTCTGTAATTTAAGAACTTCCAGGCTTGGTGAAAGTTAGAAATCAACTGAGAGTCTGGAAACAGCACAGATAACAAAAGGAACAGTTATTTCTTTAACTCATAGTAAAGTTATTACTATCTTTAGGGTGGTACTCAGTTGTCAGGGAGAAGGATGGAGGCTAAAAAGAGATGGAGGGGGAACATAGAGGGAGTGATGTTCTTCAGGGGGCATCCTCTGAATTTTAAGAGAACCACTTCACATTATCTCTTTGGCACAAAGGATATTCAACTTGCTAAAAGAAAACTTTACAGGACTAAGGCCTATTACCTTCTTTCTCAGTTATGCCACCTAATTCCTACAGCTCTGTGAAGCTAGTGAGGGAACAGGAATGCAGAAGGGCAGGGCCTTGGCAAATGGGCAAAAGTGGCCCCTGAGAATGGAGCACCACAGAAAGGCATCAAGCAGAGTGGGGCATCGCTATTGGGAAAATACAGGAAATTTTTCCTGCAGTTTCCAGGAAAATAAACTTATGTCAAGATCAGAACAAAGCAGTTATCTCTATTTTCTTTCAGTTAAAAAAATTTCCACAATCATATATCTTCTTATTTCTTCAAAGTGTAATTAATCATGAATGTACAAGCAGGGAAAAAGTTGTTTCTGAACTGCCTGTAGAACTTTTTTATTTTACTGTTAACAGCAAAACAGTGGTATAAATCTGAATATTTAATGAGAAAATGGGAAGGTGGAGGTTCCCTCTAAAACAGACATTCTTTTTTTAAACATTTTGTGTGGAAAACACTAAGTTGGGCTGCGTATTGAAATCTACGGTGTTTTGATTAATTTTTTTTGAGTTTGGGAGCATATAAGGCATTTTTTAACCAAATGGTAACATTTTACTCTCTGTTAGATGTACATGACAGATAATTTCATTTAACTAACACCCTGATTTTTTCATAGGAAAGCATTTGCAGTGGAAAAAGGCTTTGTTTTAGCTCAGAGTAGATGATGGGACCAGGTACCTAACACAGCCTCGGCCCCAGCAACAGGGCTTGTGGGGGAACGTGTTTTCCTTGCAAGCTTTTATAACCTAAGGAGTGTTTCTAATAGCAAGCAAGTAACTACCAGGACTCAACAGCTCTCTGGTGACTGTCATGTTCCTGAGGGTCTACTTGACTGCAGAATGACTTGATGTACAATTTATTCCTTAACAGCTACAGGGATCGACCACGTTGAGCAGCATCCTCAGAGCCAGCACTGAGCTGCTCTGAGCCTGTAAGCCCCCCTAATTTCTCCTGTTACATCCTGAGGTGGCTGTTTTTGGGATGCCCAGGCCTGTCCCACCAAGCTTGGTGGGATCAGTTAGAGGGCAGCTGCTGCCAAACAGCTTCGTGGGGCTGCTCAGGAAACAGTCCCTGAACCAGCTGGCTTGGCTTGGCTTGGCTTGGCTTGGCTTGGCTTGGCTTGGCTTGGCTTGGCTTGGCTTGGCTTTTCTAGTGGAGGAGGGCGAGGGACCAGTGCTGGACTGTGTTCCTCAGGGAAAGCAAGATGGACCAAGACATAAGGGGAGATTTCTGGGTTGTAAACTGAGGTTTGTGTTGAAGACTGGTATTGCAGGGTATCAGACTCAAAGTACAGCCAGGGCAGCCAGGAGTTGCCATGGGCTGGTGTCTTCAGGATCCCATATACAGGGGGCTTGGGCACCTGTCTCTGCCAGATGGGGCACAGCTGGCTGAAGCACCATGCCACAGCCTGGTGTCAGGAAGGGTTTTGTGCCTGGCAGGCCAGCAAACATCTGACAAGCTGGACTCACGCCTCCCCTCTTGTAGTCCCTGTGCAGGATGGCGCTGCCAAACCTGCTGGCACCCTGGAGCACCCGGCATCATGTTTGCTGTTGCAAGACTCTGTAGAGCAGCCATCAGATAGACTCATCAGTGGGTACCTGATCCTCACCAGGGAGTGACATTGGGATGTGATGAGTGGGCCAGTCAGCCAAAACCTGCAGCACAGGGTTTATGCTGATCCCATGCTCTTACGGGGGCTTTGTGCTGATGGCAAGGTCTGCTCTGGTATTAATCCCACCAATGCAAGGGTAAACATCAACACTTTTAAGCAACTTGAGCCAGCAGAATAAATTTCTTTCAGATTAACTTTTGCACGACACAGCCAGGCATTTTCTCGTATGGAACTAGCGGTATCTAGAGAATGTTCTGTTCCTCTTAAATGTGCCCTGCCTAAGAAAAAGAAGCGGTTATGTGGGTCATCTGCCCTTGTGGAAAGGATGGGGAGGAGTAGGAAGAGAAAGAGAAGAAAGTTTGCCTGCTGTGAAGTGAGAACAAGGCATGACAACACGCACAGCAGTCCTAGGAGAGAGTTAACCCTGGAAGTCAGCCCTGGCTGTCCTTTGCTTGCAGAGGAGCTGGTAAACCCTGGATGGAACTGCAACTACAAAGGATGAGGGAGGACAGAAGGCGCTTTTATTTAAGGAACCTTTCCAGAAAAACCTGCCCATGAGGTTATTCTTTTGCTGTTCAATAGCATGCATTGCAAGAGAAAGAGTACAATGTTCTCCAGATTAGGGAGGAGGACTTTGTGTTTTGGACTGATTCAGAGAGGCCCCTCACAAAGAGTTCAGAACAAAACTAAAAATAGCGTACTCCACTAATACCAAGGAAACACTTTTTTTTTGGCCAAGAAATTGCAACCCTATTTTCTATGCCCACTGGTTTTAGAGGGCAGAGTTATACGTCACTTTGTATTGAGTCTCTTTCTGAGTAAAGCCCATTGGGAAGGTCAGGGTTGCTTTGTACTTTATTTGAAGAGCTATCCAATAGCAGCAGTATCAGATAATGTGGATTATTATCATCTTATAGCTCTGTACAATTTTATGTGTTTTAATTACTGGTACAGAAAGAGTTCTGTGGGACAGCTGAGGCTTAGAAACAGACACTAATTAAATAAGCAAAGTGTGCTGAGATCTGTTTTCCTCAACTGTATCAATAACAAGATTCTCTTACAGGTCAGCACAAACTTCCTCCTCCCCCTCTCATCTGAGCTCTGGGTATTAAACAGTGTAGTGTTTTCATAATCATCAGATTTACGTAACACCAGATATACTCAAAACGCAGAAAGAAATTGGGCCAGGAAATCCACAGTGGCTGTTCCAGTAGCTTTCCAGAATCCCTGACAAACCTAACATCAAATCCCCAGCTGCAGCTCGACACAAAGAAAGCCTCTTTTTTCCTGTGAATCTGTGCTGTCATGAAAAAAAACAAACCAAACCAAAACAACATTATTAAATCATAGGTTAAAAGGATGATCTGTTCAGGGCAGATTATTTTATTCCTAAAATAATCAGGAAGCCTAACAGTTGACCCTAGAAACATGGAAAAAGGGCCCTAAATCATGATCAAGAATATACTCAGGTTATAAAATATGCCCACATGTAGAATACGAGTGAAAGGTTGGCAATTTCTTTCAAAAACATTGTTCTTTTGTAAAATGATGGCATTTTAGCTCCTGGGCTGGTGAACAGGGTTGTTTTTAGTGGTCATTTTCAGTTGGTTATTAGCTGCACACTGATTATAGAAACCCAAGAGCTAAATACAGTTCCCGAACTGTCGTCATCCCGTGCCTTATTCACTTCCTTCCTTAACAGAGCCAGGTCCATGGGGTCTGTGGAATGCTGTGGTAATGGGTATTAAAAATACTGGAGTTGACACAGAGCACTGCAGTACTCTCAGGAAAAGAGCTCTCTGAGGCACGCGGTTTCCAGTGTGCACGTATGTGTCTCTGTCTGCGTCCATGCCTGCTATACTGCTCCCCAAAGCAGGGAGATAAGAATGGAATGATCCCGTATCTGCCCAGCTGCAGGCTCCTCGGACCTTTCTCTCAAGCATCTGGTGCTGGCTAGCATCAGGGACAGGATATTGACCCTTGTTTCTAAGCAAGTCTGGCAGTTCCCATATTTCCAGGCACTGGACACAAACAGACTGTTTCCTAGTCGAGGATGGCTCGTATTTCTTGGCAATCCTGACAGTCAAATGCCACTTGTGCATTCTCTCTTACTCCTAATACACAACCTCAGGCTGAAGGTCAAAGGATACATCCTGGATGTTCCCATGCAAGGAAAATCAATTTAGATTCACAAAGGACAGAACAGTCAGTGCAGGAGGTCACCGGATGGTCTCAGTCGCTCTTCAGGTTTAGAAATTTGAACGGAGAGGAAGGAGGGGGATGAATAAGGATGAATTGATGGAGCAGGATTGCTTGAGGACTGGCAGAACCGCAGCTTGAGAAGAGGCACGAGCAGAAGGGTCCTTTTCAGTAGAGACTGACTCATCCCACTGTGCCAGGACCTGATCTGTCTCATAAATATTTTTATAATTTCATAAATATTTGTGATTTGACCTTAGTTCACCCCACTGTGAAGCAAGATGTCCACCAAGTTTTGTGGACATTGCAGATCCAATCTGAGACCTCGAACTTTAAAGGAGAAATTTGATACCAGATGGGTTGCCTTGACTGAAGCAAGGGATTTGGACAATCACCTGATTTCTTGCACAAGGCTGAATGGAGATGATTTTGAGCTTAAAGCACTGAGGTGAAACGATAATTCCGCTCTTCTGGTGTAGAAGGAAAATCTGCTCTGCTTGTAACAATTTGACTTCAATTAGAGCTGAGAAACACTCTCTGAGGGTTTCTGGAGTGATTTTTTTGCCTTATAAAGATGCTTAAAGCAAGAGTCAAATAGTTTTTGGAGGTGCCAGGGCAAAAGACTTTGAATGAGAAGCAATGGGAAAAGCAGCTCTGAGGGCAGGGCATTTCTCCCCTGTCACACAGTTTGTGGAGGAAGTCTTGGTCCTCTGCACCTCTGCTCTCCTCTTGCCTCTGCTTTCAGGCTGCTTAGTGCAGTCTCACCAGGATGGGCTCCTAACTTGCTTTAGGGGTGTTGGCAACTCATTGTTGCACTGTGTTCCAGCTAAGTGTCACAAGGGGAGACAGCCTGTTGCTCCTCTGATGTCATCATTTGGTAAAAAGCACCAAATGAGTGAATTCCCCCTTCCACCTCATCACGTTTTTGAGCCCTGCTCAGTAATAACACCATGCACAGCTTCAAATTTAAGCTGTGAGATCCCTACAGATATAGACAGTTCTGCAGTTTTTGTGTACACAACGGAGTTAGACAGCTCCCCAAGGGCCAAATTCTTCCTGCAGAGTCCAATGCCCCATCAAATCGAGCAGGGTTACATCAGAAGTAGGATATGAATCAGGATCTTCATTTGTCATTTAGCTCATATTTGGTGTGGCTATAAATAGGTCATTTGGCTGCAATTCTTATTACCAGATTTTATTTTTATTTTTTTAACCTCAGCTCTGCTTTTTTAGTCCACAAGCGTGTGATGAGTCTAAAAATGTCAGACTTGGAACTGGAAAGAGCAGATAACTGAGGCATGGCTCACTCCTGTCCCAGGCTGATCGTGCCTGCCCACTGTGGGCAGATAAGGGCCAAATGATCAGTCTTGGCACAGTCACCGAGGCTTGTTTTGAGTTCCTAGGAATTTAACCCGATGACTTTGACCTTTGACAAGAACACTTAATTATTTCCCGCTCTCCAGCGAGGTCATAAACTGGCCCTTTAGAAAAGTTTCCTGCTCTCCATAAAAGAGAGCTCTCAGCTCCTGTCATAGCAGAGTTTACATTCTTTGAATGGAGGGGCTTCTTGAATCAGCAGGATGCTGTGGTTGGGTTAAAGAGTTCAGCATTTGGTTTTGTTTTTAACAGGAGAAGAATCCGTGCTCCAAAATGCCATCCTGTGTCCAGACTTTGCATCTCCCAAACTTTTCCTTTTGCTTATTATTTCCCCAGATACTGGAATTTGAGATTGTTCCACTATAAAGCCAGAATTTTTCTACAAAATCAAAATAAAAACTATTCCACCCTTTTCTTATTTTCAGGATAGATAGATAGATAGATAGACAGATAGATAGATAATATTTTTTTTTTTTAATCCAAGTACCTGGCAGTGACTGCCTTGTGGTCCTGTGAGCCTTTAAGTTTCGGTAACAGCTTTTGAGTTCCCTCAGCTGACAGATCGAGCTGTGTGTGGCATTCTTTGTGTGTAAGGCAAGAGAAACTGTTCACCTTTTTCCATTATGCTCTCCATGCCTTCATTTTGTCAGGGGGACATTCCTCCTTCAGTCCAAAAAGTATTAAGTGCAAAATGTTAGTTATTCTGGGCTATTCAATAAATTGGAAGGCACGACCCCAGCCGCAGCCTTAATGAAGAAGTATTTAATCCCATGCTTTCTCTGATTTAGGTAAACCCACAGGCCTCTCCAAGCTGGATGCAGCAGGGAGCAGAGGCTCTGCCTGGCATCCTGGCCAGGCTCCTGCTACCAGCAGCCCTCAGCTGAGTGAGTGGGTTTCGTGCTGACCTCCGTGCGTCCGTCACTCCCGGTAAGGAGCTGCCGAAACCATTGAAGCCTCACTGAAATGACAGTAAGGTTTAACAGAGAATGTAATTCTGCCTTCCCGCTTAACAGCTTTACCAGTAAGTTGCTGCTTTTTCCTTACATGGGGATGTGGTTGGTGGTGACATTCTTTTCTAATGAAAAGGCAGCTCTTGGTACCAAAAACCACTTGCCCAACATTTCTAGCATGTAAGGCAGAAAAAACAGAGCTGAAAAACAAACTTTTACTGAAATACATATTTTTAGACTGAATTCCCAGCTTTTGCAGCCCAAGCTTCTGCCTGCCAGATCTGGGGCAGAGCCCAGTGCACTGGAGCTGTCCCAAAACATGCAGCTCTGGTCCAAATCTGTGTCTGCATCAGCCCAGGTGTGGAGCCTGGGGTCAGACCAGGGTAAGGGATCACTCGGAATGCCTGCACCCCAGGAAGGTCTGACCAAGTCTGGGCTGCAGCCAGGAACCCCTGATGCCCCCATGCCTTCACCTCTGGATTTGAGGTCATTGAGGTGCCACTATCAGCTGCAGGACCA
Source organism: Melanocharis versteri (assembly GCA_013397845.1). Taxonomy (NCBI): domain Eukaryota; kingdom Metazoa; phylum Chordata; class Aves; order Passeriformes; family Melanocharitidae; genus Melanocharis; species Melanocharis versteri. The sequence continues at coordinate 600,793 of VZTG01002536.1, read as the reverse complement.
TCATGCTGGCAAAGCCTGTGAGATGTCAGTGAGGAGAGGAATGAACAACACCCTTTCCTCGACTCACTGCAAGGAGGAGGAAATGGAAGTGCATACATTGTAGATTGCCTGTGGTAGCAGCGATTGTATTTCTTGCTCTGCAGAGAATGAATTAATTTAGTTAGTGGCATTAATAAACTTGTCTTGGAGAACAGAAAGCAGCTGTAAGCACCTTTCCTGCTCAGAGGTTGTGCCCCATGCCTGGGAGAAGGCTGGAGTCCTACATGTGACCTGGGAAATTCCAGCCCTTCCCCTGCCTCTTGGGGACTGCCAGCTTCCACCTTAGTCAAACTCAGTCCCACCATGGGAATGAAGCCATAGCTAGGCAAAGGGGGGGGGGGGGGGGGAAAG
>VZTG01002536.1:568939-600387 GCA_013397845.1 Melanocharis versteri | reverse complement strand
GGGGGAAAGGAGGAAAGAAAACTGTACAGGCCACAAGCCTCCAGAAAAAGGGCTGCATTTCAAGATAAACCCATTAAGCTCTAAACACAAACATTTTGTTTGTAAAAGGGTACAGAGTCTCAGCTGCTGGAAATGAAACAGCGATAAGTGGCAATGCTGAAGTCTGTCTTGAAGGGTTTGGTTTGATTTTTTTTCTAATATATCTTTGTCCTTTCACAGTCTCCTGCCTGTTCACAATGTCCTTGAAAATACCTGCTGTCTTACCCTCACCAACATCATTTTGCCACAGATGAATTGCATATTCTTTCCTATAAGTCTTCTCTTCAATTCCAGCCTGCAAATAATGGACTTGTTAAATTGCAATTCCCTGCTGCCCGAACCAGATTCTCACCCAGAGGCTGCTTTATACTGCTCCAGCAATGCTAAATTGCTGAACTGCCAGTGTGGTATAAAAGAGACCTGGAACATCAAAAGGAACATTCTCTCATGTCTCTAGAATATTTTCTATATGCTATAGAAGTACCAAATATTTTTGTAAAATAATAATAATAATAATAATTTAAAAAGTAAATTCACCCATTTAATGTTCCTATTCCCCAAGCATACCATATGGTATTTTAAATGTCATCTTTCAGGGCCCTTCTTTTCAAAAAGCTGAAAAGTTTTATGGCATAAATATTTTCCCTGTGAGGTTTGGAAACCAATGTGTCGGACACTATATTTTTTTAACAGTTATGGTATATTAGATCATGGTCTTTTGTGGTTAAGTATGACATCAGGCCACCACAAAGCCATACCATGGCAATCACATGGAGCAAAACATGTCAACCAAATAGCTTGCAAACTTCAAGGGAACTCAGAAGAGCCAAACCTGTGTATGTGGAAAAATCTGTTGTTATTCTGACAAAGCTAACCCGGGATGACTTGCATGCATACTTACAAGAAATTTTGAGGAATAGATAAGGAGAAAAAAATTGCTATGTGCATATTCCAACTTCAGAGAAACATCAGCAAGGCCGCCAGGCCAGCCACTGCCCGCTCTTACTCTCCGGTAAATACCTGATGATTCACCTATGATCTGCAGCTCTTGGTACCAGCTTTCCTAAATGAGAAATGCATTCCAAATTACTAACAGACCCACCTTGGAATCCTGGTGTATCTGGCCTACTGCTTTCGTAATGTTCCCATTTATCCCTTCCATTTATCTGTTGTTTTGGTTTTTTTTTTTTTTTCCATAATGCAGCTCCCACAATACTTAGATCTTTCAGCCAACACCATGAGGAAGCATACAAGAAAAATAACTTTTCTTGGAGGACAGATCTGCGAGAGCAAGGGCCGAAACCCTGATGGGCAGCTGGAGCCAGCAGTGGTGCCTCAGGCTGGCTACAGGTGATTCAGCTGGGGAGGGGAGACCCATACCTGAGTGAATATAATCTACCTTGTGGGGTTTCCTGTTTTGGGGCTGGGTGGTGGAGCTGCCCCAACTTGTCATGGGGGCAAAGGGATTAGATCCTGCCCTGTGCTGCTCTCATCCTCCTGTGGCTCGTGCCATAGCTGTTCTCCCACCCAGAGCACCTGGGGAGCCTGGCTTTGCTCTACCTCTGCAGCCACTGTCAGTGATTGCCAGGGAAGAAGGGCCCCTCCAGGATATGAAACATAGCTTGGGGAAAAGCAGGTCTCAACCCTTGTGACAGGCAAGCACCATCTACAGGGATTTGCATTATCTGCTGAAGAGGCCATTGCCTCCAGGGAGCTCAGATCCTGGGGTTGAGGAGGGGTTTTTTTGGTTATTTTTTTTCCCCAGAGCAAATGCCTGCAGCTTTATTGAGAATTTGCTGATTCTCTTTCTGACCTGTAACAGCACTCGTTTGCCTAGAAGGTTTTCTCCTTTTCCTAACTATCCTAATTGTGCTAATGAAAAACATTGCTTCTACCCGTAAGCTTTATCTCGGCTAGGATGTACTCCATCCTGTCTCCAGCAGATAGCAAAGTGTGGCTCCCACTGCTGGCCTCGTATTTTGAAGGACAGAGACAACATGTGAGAGATTCTGCATCCCTGACAGGCCTTTGAGAGCCACAGCTACAAGCAGTCTCCTACCGAGGTGCGTGCATGCCTGCATATGTGAGAGGAGATATCTCAGATTGCAAAGGCAGTCCTCCTTCCTATTGGCATTTCTTAACTTTTAAGTCCTCAGCTTTGCAAGCCAAATGATGTCCTATTAGCATAGACTTGCATTTAGGTGTGCAATAAAATGCCTTCAAATGTACAGATTTATTGACACGAGTGCATTTTTTTCCTCCCCGGAATGGAAAGGGTAAGAGGAACTGCAGATTCAAATGTATTTCATAGAACTGTGTTACTCTGTTCTCTGACTATTTTATTCTTTTTCATCCTTGTAATTTTTATATAGCTGTGATGACCTTTGTTCTTAATGGGGCTTTCCTTTGCAACAGGAAGCTGAGATGTATAAATGCTTTTTTCAGAAAGGATTCCATGTGATCCATCAGGCCATTCAGACTTAACCAGTCTGCCTTGTACTTTGAATATCGACTTCACATCAATGTGATTACAAAGGATATACAGGCTGAGGATTCCTGTTAGAATTTTTTAGGAAAATAATTTTGAATAAGGAACGCACTCAGATTTATTGTTCTTTTCAGCCATTTACAGACAATCTACAAACTCAGTGAGAGAATGAGTTTGTGGACTTCATTACATGAAACTGTAGCAACTATTAAGTTGAATCTCAACAAAATAGGAGGAAGTCAAAACCCAGTTTGTCATTGTCCTTGCTAAAAGATATGTACAAAAGCAGTGATAAAAAATGTCACCACAGTGTTTCTTACCAGCCCTTGCACAGGGAGATGAAGAAAATATATTTCTGATAACATTTAAAGTTATTCTTTTTTTAGCTCCAACATGTTCATAACATAACAGAATAGGATACCAGTTCTTCTGACTGCACGTGGGACAAACCCCTAAGAGCCAATCCACTTGCTTTGCTCACAGGGAAATGCTGCTCTCCACTTTGGATTTCGTAACAGCTTGACACTAACTTAGGTATTATCCTTTTAAATTGGCTTTAGCGTGCTTGGGGATTATTTTGTTGTTGTTACTGCTAGCTGGTTATGCTTTGGTCGGGGATTTGAAGGACTTCTGTGGTCAAAAGCTCTGACACAGGTCTGAGTACCTGCATTGCTCCCCATCCCCACAGCCTCGGGGAGAGCAGCTGAACCTGCCCTGCCCTGCCCTGCTGCTCTCCTGGGTGAGTAGTCATGGAGGGCAAATGAGGCTGAAGGAGGTGTGAGGCTTGGAAAAACAGAGGGATCCCGTTTTCTTTGCAGTATGACGGAGAAATACAGCAGGCCAAGCTCCCAGGTATGTCCTGTGTGCTGCACCAAACACTGCCCTCCTGTAGCTTGACTCTAGATTTTCAAAGCACTTTTCTGAGTGACTGGTGCAGGGGTGGGGGGGATTTCAGAAACACCTCGAAGCTGTGTTGCATGTTTTTCTCCTCTTCATCTCCTCCAAAACAGCCCCCAGCTTGTGCAGAGGAGAGGGGAGCCCCCTGAGAAACACGTGTGTATTTAAACTCTCCAACAAGGGCCAGAAATTCCACGTTTGCTTAGTGTGTCATTGAGCTGGGCATGCCTGTGCTTCTAAGCCCTGCAGGACAGGGAAATGCTACTTCCCTGCCCTGGGTTGTTGCAGCTTTTAATGGCTGTCAGATATTTATCAGAGAGCAATAAGGAACTTTCTGACTTTCCAGGGAAACATTTAGTGCACCTTTTCTTAAACAGCCAGATAATGATGATGACCATAATTTTCAAAGAAAACCCTTTGCTAGGCACTGAAAAAGGAGGTGGTTTCCAGAGGCTGGCAGCACCACACAGCTCCCCAGGAAGTTGCAGGGAACTAGGGCAGGGAGCAGCAATGCCAAGCAGCCCAGCAGGGAGGCAGCTTTGTGCCCTGTCTGCAGGTGTTGTTGAGAGCCCCATTGCCCTGGGACAGCCTAAAGGAAGAATCACAGCAGAACCTTTGGAAATTAGTGGAGTGGTAAGCTTCCTTGTCAGTCTAGCAGGAAGATCCTCTCCTTCCTGGGTTCTGTGGCAAAGACAGAGGACAAATACTCTGGGCTGAGAATGATACAAAAGGAGCCCTGGTTTCAGGCCCTTAGGGGCAAGGGCTTGCTTCAAGCTGTAAAAAAGGAGTTTAAACATTCCCTAGTTAACGTCTTTTCTTTGTCCAGAGCCTTCTCATGTCTCCAGCTGCTGTATTCATGTGCTTCACCAGCTGGAAGGGAGCCAGGCACAGGGCAAGGGAGTCTGTAAGCTTAGAGATTCTTTCTTACATTTGGAGTGTAGAGTGAAAGCGTTAGAGAAAAGCGGCAGTGCCCCTTCCCTGGACTGTTTCGCTCCCTTTTTGTATGGTCTTACCCTAAAAGCCGATGATTACTAGCACATGGATTGCCACGCTGGTGCTTTTCCATTCCTGGTGGAGGGTTGAAGTTCTGACTGGTCTAGTTCATCACAACTATCAATAAAGCAATGGATGAATACAAAGTCCTTGAACTCTGCATTGTCTAAGGTGTGACTCTTATATCTAGTTTTATTGGCGTGCTACAATATATGTTGTATATCTCTGATTATAAACAGAGCTTAGATAAATACAGCTGAGACAACTGGTAATAGTCGGGTGTATAAAACCCCACAGTTGTTCATTGTAATTTAAAGGAGGAAATGTCTTTTTTCTAATGCTAACAACTTTCTCTGGCAGAACAGCCAGCTTCTCTAAGAGCATCAATGTGACTTCCACTGTGTGAAACCTGTGTCTCTCCTGCTTTGTGTATTAAACTGTGTGTAAAAGGCCACTCGTTTCTATACCGCACAAATATGCTTAACCTCTTTGAAGCTGGTTGAAGGAAGAACTTCACTAGTTATTTTCCGGGCAGTTATTGGCTAGTGGGTGCACAAAACATAGAGTACACAAGACCCTTCCTCCTCTCCCTTGCTTGTGAACAAGATGGGCATGATGTTGCAGAAAAACGTTTTCACCCTGTAAGCAAGCTGTGGTGCTGTTCACGTGAGCATGGTTTAGAGGAGCAAGTATCTTTCAGATGGCTTTTTTTTCAGAGACTCCCTCTAAATGGACTTCAATTTTCAATTACAAAGAAATATTCCTCCTAATCTTTATAACAGGAGGAATCACATAATGTAGCTGATGCTGGACTAGAGGTAGTTGATACTGCTTCCCAGGAAACTCAGAGTAAAACTATTCATAAGGCTGATGGCAAGTCAGAAGATCTCCTGGAGGCAGCACGGTGAGATATTTCCATTGCATTATCAGTGCTTGATGGGAAATTTGTCTAATGTGGCAAGAATCTGGACTGGAAGAGATGGAAACAGTAAACTAAATTAGAAAACTTTGGGCGTCACGTGAGGTAACACCTGTAACATAACCACCAATGGGCTCTGTAATAAGGACTCAGCGAAACAAAACAGTCACATTTAAACAGTTTGCTGGCGGATCACATGGAGTTTAATTACTCTGTGTTCCTGCTTTCAGCAGCTGAGGAGGAGGAATACAGTAGGCTCATACTCATCCTTCACCTTTCAAGCATTTTGCCCATTAACATTTTTCTTTTGTTTTCCGCAGTGACAGTGGTCTTGGAGGAGCCTGCCCCAGAGAAGAGTTCTGGGTGGGAGAAGAGGGGTTAACTGTGAGGCAGGGTATAGGATATTCTCTGAAACAAAAGTTGTGATCATTTGCCCCATCACAGCTCCTGCCTTCTCCCTCATAGCTCTGCTGTATGTTGTTGTGCTTCCACTGCCCTGTAAGCTCACAAACCAGCCTTTCACTGGGGAATGTGAACAGATGGACTCTTCCAGTGTCTCCTCTGGCTTCTGCAAAGCCTCCCCTGTCTTCAATGCTGCAGTGTCAGCAGTAGGATCATATGAATTTTATTCAGAATTCTGGTAACAGGGAGGACGGGCCATTTAAATATCACGTGTTGGCTCCCTGCCTCATGGACCTAAGAACTAATTACAGTGGGACTGGTTTTGGTTTAAACACATTCTTTTACAAAGTTGCTGGGTTTTTTAGTATATATTTGATAGGGACAAAAAATTAAAATTTGAGTAATTAGATTAAATAAAGTCAAAGCAAAATTCTGAAGTTGAAACAACCTTCTTCCCTCCCCACCCCAACAAAAGAGAATATCTGTATTTTTAGGCTGGAAGATCACTGGTGAGTGACAAAGGAGACTTTTGTTCTGCCCTTGGCCACACTTCTTGCTTGCAGGCTGCCCCTCCTCAGGCCAGCCTCTGTCACCCTGCTTAAAAGAGGAGTGTCATGATATTGACCTATTTGGCAAAGTGCTTTGGGATCTCTCTGTGAAAGAGCGGGGGGTGAGTTGTCTTCGCAAACTTTGAGTGTTTCATGTTGGTACCCTCCTTCAGCGTGGAAAACACTACACGCTAAATTTGGGCAGGTTTTAGTGTTTGTGATTCATTCCCAGGGAATTCCAGACTTCTTTGAGCTCTTCCCTTATTTGTAGGTATTTGCTGACTGGTTTACTAAATAGGCTGTTCCGAGGCTGCTTGCTGCACTTGACACCACTTAGCCGCTCGCAGGACTGAGTCACACACCATGGAGTTCTTACACAATTCAGATACGGTGAACGGAAGCAAAAACCCAGCCCTGAGCACAGCCCACAGCTTCGAGTGGTGGGGCGACAGCTCCACATCCCCACGCCTGGGCTCTGGCGGTGTGTGAGTCAGGGCCGGCTGGGCAGGCAGCAGTGGGATTTCTGGCTTGATAACAGAGCGGGGCAAAGAGGAGCTGTTATCTGGTGTGCATGCACAAGCACTCTCAGTGCAGACAGGGTATCTGGCACGTAAACCCATGAGCTAAGCACTGCATGCGAAAGGTAACTCTAATGAAAATATACCGAGAGCATTTTGCTTGTGGTTTCTCTCTTGATAAAATAATCTGCAAACTCTTTGGGCAGATCTTCTCCTTAGTAACTTTCTTTTCTCCTATAGCTCCTATTTTAATAATATTTCTAATACATAATCTGAAAAAAAACACGTAACTTTCACAATACGCCTCATTATTTTGAAGCCTCCTGCAGGGAACAGAAATGCAGTTGCAACCTTGCTCATGCTTTCTCATGAATTGATTTCAGACCTTGCATGTGAACACCCACTTCCATGTGATTTCTACTGGTACCCAGAGTGACATCTTCCATGAAACCTCTCAGCTGTCCCTTAATGGGAGATTGGTGCTTTAACAAGATGTCTTTTTGTTACTGTTGTTTGCTCACTGATGAAACAGGCTTGTGCTGTGTGCTATCAATTACATCGCAAATCATGTAATGTAATGGCTCAGTACTTTTTTTTTTTTTTTTAAAAGAAAATGTAGCTGTGAGTTTTATTCAGTCTGGTTATTTAATGGCTTCAGAATTTGTTGTCCAGATTCCTCATTACCGCAGCTGTAGATAAAAACTTGAAAATCTGAATCTTTTAAGGCTCAGGAATGTGACAGAAAATGTGACCCCCAAAAGGTCACATGCAGTTTGGTTCCGTGGGAGAGGAGAAGGTGAGGAGGAGGAGAAGGAGATACAAAAGCTGGCACAGGATATTTGCAGCTAACACTGCTGTCTCAGTGGGCTGCTGGCAACATGTGGCTCTTGGGGCTCCATGGAAAGTTTTTGCTGTTTAGCCTCAGAATCTGAATTCTTCCAGCCTTGTTTAGTCTTTCTGGGCTCTTTTAAAGGTCAGCTGAGAGAAAACATGAATTAGCTCTTCCAGAGGGAGCTGCTGCTCCTCTCTCCCTGTTTGGCGATGCAGGGGAAGTGTCTAAAGCATGGTGTTGTGAGAGAAATTAGCTGCTTCTGCTTTCTCTCCTTCCCCTCTAGTGAGTTTTGTTCCCTGAATGAATGGGACAGATTTAGTACCAATTTTATTCCCAACAGTCCCCAGTAGGGAACGTAAAAATACCTCCAACCCCACACAAGTCCCTTGTAGTCCACAGCTTTTTCTGGAGCTGAGGCAAAACAGAGTTGATGTCATGGGTTATTTTTATACAGCAACATCTAAAATACTTTATTTTTGTAATAGTGAAAGAGCGCACTGTACTTTTTGGCAAATAATTTCAATGTTATTGTTTCCATTTACGTAAATTGACAAATAGCTGAACTTAGATGGAGCAAGATTTTTTGGTTTGGGTCTATTTTTTTTTTTTTTGCAAATTATTTTCAACCTCTTAAGCACCAATTCCACCCATATCTTCTTCCCCTGAGTCTCCTCCAACAGTAAACACCAAGGTAACACCTGCGAGGGGTGGGTCCAGCTCTCAAGACAGTGGCCTTTGGTCTCCAAATAAGAGCAGGTGAGTAAGTGCATGCCCCAGGCATGAGCAGGGAGTGCTGTAGCAAGCTGGCACATTCATCCACAGTTCCTGGTGAAAGATACAGTGGTCCTGTCAGCCTACATCCTCATGCTGCCCTGGCAGCTGTGATAAGCCACCAAAGCTTCACAGAAGGAGTTCCCGAGACTGTGGCAAAGAGCGAGATCCCAGATGTCCAACTTTGAAACACGATGAATAGTTGTCATTAGCTGTGTCAGATACAGGCTGGGTGCTTTTCCAGCTTCTGGTTTTCTTCTCCTTCAATGCTGCTGAAGTGTTTGGGCAGACAGTCTGTTCCCTGTCAACTCCCACTGTCACTTTTTTCCTTAAGCGTAATATCAAATGTGCTTGTACTTTTTTCTTTTTTTTCTTTTTAGTATCAAGAGTATCCCAGTCTGTCCTGCTGTGTTTATGCTTCTGCCAGCAAATCACTGCTTCTGTCATGTACCTGGCACCCACTAGAACTCAGGTGGGCACAGCACAGCCTTTGTCTCAGAGTCATCCACTGGAGTAAAAAGCTTTTTTTGGCAATTCAAGTGATTGCTAGTCTGCAAAATTGGAAAATAGAAGTTTTCCAAATGGAGCACAGAATGCTGCTGAATGCAGAGCTGTTTCAAAAAATAAATTAAAGCTGTGCAGGTACTCTCCATTTTTATTTTCTAAAAGTCAAATCAAGGGAATTAACATGTTTTAGGTTTTATTCAGACCCTGCTTCAGCAGCATCTGCCTTACCTGGGGAAACAGGTGTGAGTAAGGTGATAGGCAAAGGGCTTTTTTCCAAAAGGATTCAGGTACCTAATGTCAGTTTGAGATGCTTCTGTCTAAAAACAGATCCCCAAAACTTCCATGCTGCCTTAGGAGACCTGAAAACCTAACTCCAGGCCTCTAGCAATTATCACAGAGCTCTGCATGAAATGGTGGTGGCAGCTTTTTAGCCACCCATTTCTGAAAGGGGAGATGAAAACATTTGTATTTCTTTATTGCTCAGGGACGTTTGAATTAGTGTCTTTCACTTCCCCGGAGAACATCCTAGGCAGCTAACTAGAGCATATCCTGAAGTGGTGCTCTCTTTGTTACAACTCTTCCTGGCTCAGAGTGATTATATGTGTAATTATGAGGGTAGAGACGACCATGGAAGACTGACTCTGCCTGGGTGGTGGTGAAATACTGCAAGCCACAGCTCTTGCTCCAAGGATCGTGAGGTTTATTTATCTAACTCTAGTACTCTGTGAATTGTTCTGTTTAGAAAGGAACAAAGCTTACTGGATCTTCATTAGAGCTTGTATTAATTCAGATGAAACGTTTGGGCCCTTTCTGTGTACAGAACACACAAACTCCGAAGACCAAGGTCCATGAGATTTAGCTGAGCAAAACGTTTTGAGACAGCTGTGTTCCGCTGCAAACCAGCACTAGCAGTAAGCACCAGCCTCATCATAGAAATGAAATACCCTCATTGCCTGCCCATGCTCAGGTGTGGGGTCAGACTGGGGTGTTTTCATAAACAGTGTCACACTTCGTTACATCTGCATCCCTTAAAGGAAAATAAAAGGCTAATCTTCCCATTGCCACCTTCTCTGCTTCCAGCTTTCTGAATTACTTTCACTGATTTCATGGCAGGAAATGCTGATCCTGGGTTACAAGGTGTAGCCCAGCCCGGAACAGTAATTTAACTTTAAATCCTCAAGGTAGAAAATGTCTTCCATTAATGTCTTGCCACCTAAAGGGTCATGCTAATCAACTTCTAGCAGTTTCTTCTTCAAGTCTTACTCAACTAGTTATTAATTAATATATGCTTTTCCACTGGTTTTTCGATATAATTTTTTCTGACCACTATTATTAAACCAACTGCCTCTGGAGTATAAATAATTTCTCCAAACCTGCACCATTCTTGCATATCTGTGGAAAAGCAGTCACTGACAACAGCTGCTGAAACCCTTGGTGGTCACCAAGACGAGTGTGCTGTACTTGCTTCAGACATCACTGGGGAGTGTGCCTACATTCCCCAGCTGCTGTGAGACAGGGAAGGGGAATCTGGTCTGGGAGAAGGGGAAACAACCTGAAAGAGTTTAAACACTTCTGTCCAGTGAGGCTGAAGGAAGAAAGAGATGAACCCGTGATGGGCAAAGAGCAGACCCATCTGCATCACGAGGGAACAAGAGGGGTCTGCAGACCCAAGGTTCATGTGATTTACACAATCTGTCGCATGTATGTGGCAAAACACTGTTTAGAAGATCTTGACCACATCTTGGACCCCAGAAAGGCGGCTTTAGCATTTTTAGTTCAACCTGCTAAGAAAATACAATCCCTCAAGCAGGGCACTGTAACTAACCTGCAGAGCCAGGGCAAGCATAGGGCAAACTGTGCAATATCACTCTGGATTTGCTAAGACAGTTACTTTCCTTTCGGGAGTTTGTCCTTTCAAATGCCCAAGTGCAGCCTCAAAGTCTCCATCCTTCACGGGCACCTTGCAACGGTGACCTGCCTCCTCTGTATCTGCTATTTTGATGGAAATGGGCATAAAGCTGCATGGTGTGCCTGCCCTTATTTCCCTCTTCCTTTGAGGTTCAGCAGCAGTTTTTATAAAGAACCAACCTCTCCTTTTTCCAAGCCTAGCCGTTCTGCATTGAAGACATGCCCTCTCCTCAGAGCCATGCCACCTTCCTCAGGGTGTTTATGTCCTCTCCCCAGGAAAGGATTACAAATTATGTCGGGAATGCATTTTTTAAAACACACAACCTCTTATTACACAGTGTTTTTAAGTAAAATAGCACGTCAGCTTGTTAACTCCATCTGCTACTCTTCTCATGGAGGACATGTTTTTTAAACAAGCTTTAATAACCTTTACTAAATAAAAGTTGTTTTCAACAGGAATACCCTGAGCATAATCATGATATACATATGTGCCTTTTTTTAAAATTAAAAAAGAAAGAAAGAAAGAAAGAAAACCAATAATTGCCATCTGCCACTTTCTTAGTAAACATTGTGATATGTCATGAACTCAATTACACAGATCACTGGGGTGTGGACAGCTGGTTGCTGCTTTTTAAAAACAAGTGTTGAAATAAAACTTTGCTTTAGGTGCAGCAAATCCATTACTGAATGTCCATCAAAGAGAAGGGGCTCCTTTCAGCCAGCTGTGTGTGTTCCCTTACGTCAGTGGAAAACTGCCTGGGCACAACCAGCTCGTTCTTATTGACTCATGTGTTACAGGCAGGGTTAATAAATGGCACCGGTTGCGGCAAAGGCTGCCCCAAATTCTGCATTCTGTCTTTGGCCGAGTTGAGAAACAATGATCAATTTCACCAGATCTGCTTTCTGGCCAAGTGTTCTCTGTGGCAGGGGATGTCACATTCCCTGCTGAGGAGATGCCTTGGGCTCAGTTTTAGAAATAGGTTCACTTATTTAGAAAAAGTTCAGGCTGAAGGGCTGAGGCACTGCTAGTACAGGGGAGAAAGAGGAGTCAAAAGAGAGCATGAGGAGAAAATTCAGTGATTCCCTTGAAATCTGAATTTGGAAGCTGCTGGGAAAGATGAGATGCGGGACTCAGAATTGGTGGAAAGGTGTTTAAATTAAGTGAGTGAAGGCACTGGACAGAGGTAGAGCACATGAAAGAAAAGGCAGAAAAGTGGTAAAAATATTCGACAAGCATATAACGGATGGGTTGATGGAGATCCCTCATCGTTTTTCCCAATCTCCCAAGAAATCATAGTGAATTTATTAAAGAAACAGTGAAAGCTTGAAAGCTAAGAACTCCAAGGTTAAGATTTGCTTGTTTTAATTTGAGTCTTTTTAGATATAAGCAATTAGAAATAATTCTTAATTGCACACTAGATGTGACCACGCAGTGACCAACATCTACTAATTGAACAAGGAGAACATCTTTTAGGAAGGGAAACAAGTTAGAAGTCCAGAGGCAATCTTTTTGCAATCTATTATTGCAAATCTAAGAGGTCAGTCATGGTTATGTTTCCTAATTTCTTGTTCACAGGGCATTGAATCATCTTCTCTGGAAAACCTACAGAAATCTGCCATCTTACACCAGATTCTGAAAAAAATGCATCCTTTTTCAAACCACTACTGGCATCAGTTTCAGCTGACACTTCAGGTGTCTTTAAATATCCACGTAATTGTCTTAGTTTGTGTTCATAGAACATATGGGTCAGACTCCTGTCATCCTGCTTCAGTATTCATTGTAAATTGGTATTAGGTTGGTGAAGTGACTTCTGGGAAGATTTAACATGCTCATTCTCTCTTTCATTTCGGCATGTCTTCTTTCACCTTCCTGCGCAAACCAACCTGCTCTCTCTCAATGATACTTTGATCAGCTGGTGTGGGGGGAAGGAAGCCTGTCTGTGAGAGCTTTGATGCACACAGCAAAACTCCTACTGACTTTATTGGAGGAAAGATCAGTCCAGAGCCTGTGTCTTCTTTTTGTGTTTGTTGTTTTGTTGGGTTTCTCTGTGTGTGTGTGTTTTGTATTGGTTTTTAGATATTTTATTAATTTTGTGTTTCTTTTTGGCCAAAATGCACCAACATGCTCTGAATATGTGTCTCTTGCGTTCAGTAAGGCACAAAAAGAGAGCTTTACAAGGTTCCCATGACCTGTTTATTATTCAGGAGCTATGTATGTTTGATGTGGCGGGCACATTGTGCCCTGTTTGTCACACCTGTTTGGTTCTCAGCTGAAACCCACTGGTGCAAAGCCGCAGCCCATTGTGCTGAGCAGACTGGCCTCTGGTGAGTAAATGACATGTGTTCCCCTGGCTGAGTGAGACCTTGATGAACTTGTATCAAAGCATTTTCTGAACTCGTTTTTGGGAGTGTGATGTGAATTACATGGAGCAGGTGTGAGTGCCAGGGGAAGGTGGAGGTCGGTGTCACACTTCACAGCAGAAAGCCACCCACCATCAAGGCTGCTTTTCATGTGCTCAGCCAATGGGAACCCTGCTGGAAACAGAAGGCCCTCTCAGGCTGTGTTTAAGCCTGAAGGAACAGAGCAGCCTTTTGAGAGAGGAAATCAAAGACATTGGAAAAATTCCTGCTTCAAATCAAGGTAATTTTTAATGACTCGTAAGTCAAGACTGGACTGAAGAAAGAAAAACATCATGATTTAGAAAAATCCTCTCCCTTGGCTTCAAAGTAAGCAGGACACTTTCCAGATCAAATCGCTCACCTCAGTCACCTCAGCAGAACAGAAGGCGACTCTGCAAAGGGAGCTGGTTACAATTCCTGCACTGTGGTGCTGCCTTCTGTGTTGTCCTCTCGGGTTGTGCCATGTTACAGGCAGTGGGAGAACATCCTTGAGGGTGGCAAACAATTGCCTTGACTGGGAAACAGGGCTGTGCTGCGTGCTTTTCTCCCAAAGGAAACAGCAGTGCTTGGATTTGACCCTTTTTGTGTTGTTGGTGTTGGGTTAGAGCTACCCAACCCCTGGAGTCTCTCCTCCTGGAGTTTTAATGTCTGATGATGCCCTAAGGCTACTGGTAAAGTGCCTTAAAAGGGACAGCCTCTGGCTTCGACAAAATTTATGAGCTACTACAACTGACAGAACTTTTTTAAGTATGGGGGGGAAGTGCGTAAGGGTTGATGAAACTTTATTTTAGCAAAGCAATTTTGGATGGCTCCCAGTGTTTTGAGAATGCTTATATTGTACGCATTCAATAGCATCAGCTGGGAAGTCATTCCTGTCACTGTGTTTCCCGAGACACTGTTTTCTTAATTGTTGTTCTTCTGATAATGTTCCTGTGTATTCAGCGTTTGATGCCGCAGAAGACGCCTCAGCTTACAGGAGAGATTCCCATGCATTTCATGGAGACTTCGTCTCTGGTCCAGTGTGGGATAAACCTGAATCACAAAGTAACAGAGCTTTGGGTGTCCATGCTCTATGAGCTGCTCTGGGAAAGTATTTGGATTTTGTTGGGAGGTTTTTTTTTTGGGGGGGGGGGTTGGTTTGTTGTTGTTGTTGGTTGGTTGGTTTGGTTTTTGTTGGGTTTTTTGTTTGTTCTTTCGTTTGGTTTGGTTTTTTTTTAACTGAATTGGCTCTTTCCTCCCTTGAGGAAAGGGAGCCCCAGGAAAATCCTGCCATAAAAGGTTTCTTCGCAGCAGTCCCACTAAGCACAAATGGAGACCCTTCATCATGAAAATGTGCCTCAGGGAGACATTTCACCTGCTAAATCTGAGTGTTTCCAGCATGTTTTGGTGTGCAAGGTCTTTACATTCTGCCTGGAAGGGAGTTAGGAAAGGAGGATGCCTACAGTGGTTATGACATAATTTTTTTATTTCAGCAACTGGAATTGGGGGTGGAGGAAACAAACAGAAAAGGAGAAGTGTTAGGAATAGAGTAAGTTACTAAGAGTGGCAAAAGGAGTCTGAAAGACTGCCAAACAAAGCAGACTTCCTAAAAAGCTAGATAATTCCTTCGTTATGTTGGCATAAGTCTGAAAAGCTTCATAAGCTTTCTTATATATTTCTGATTGCTAAAAATTTGGGAGAGCAGGATTACAGTGCTACCCAGTATCAGCATGCATTATGTAATTCTGAGGCAGTAGAGTTACAAAATTCTGAGACAGTTTGATCGAGGTTTTTTTAAAAGATGTTAAATGGTACAATGTGTAATAACAGTTGCTGCCTATAAAGGGGGAAGAACATTTTCTGCCAGTTCTGAAATCAAGGGTTACAGAATTTGCAGAAGCGGCCTTGGTTGAGGCTTTGCACTTCAAAGGTGTAATCTTCTGAAGCCACTCCCAGCAGAGCTGGGCTCTGTTGGTGCAAACTGTCACGCCTACAGGCACAGCCTCACATGCAACAGGTAATGTTTGAACAAAGCCTTCTGGCTGGATTGAAACCTCTCATGATTAGCAAATAATTTAAAAAAAAAAATCCAGTTTCTCAAAGCCAGCATAAACCCCCACCAACTTTATTGCTTAAATAATGCAAGAGAAGATCTCGGGTAATGCACTGACATCTGCAAATAAGAGTTAATTAATCTTTGAAATACACTTTTCAGAAATAATCTCCTTTATCACTTCTTGGTGAGAGGCATCGGCTGCAAGTAGAAAGAGCAGGGATAGACCACAATCAAGTATGACACACACTGCAGCAGAATGGGGCAAGAAGCAGAGTTGGGTTAGCCAAAACTAAGTCTTGCACTTCTCTGTAGCCTTCATTTGGCAGCTTGCTTTAACCTTCGACAAGAGTCAGTTGTGCCGCGTATCATCCTCTTACTCACTCACTCTTTGCAGTCTCCAAATACGATGAAGGATATGCTTATTTCTCTGATTCAAATCCTCCTAGCAGGGCTCATTTGAAAGAACACAATGTCACGATGGAGTCCAGACAATGAACTAGCAAAAAAAAAAGCAAATTTATAACCATGGAGTAGGGGGCACTTGACATCAGTAACAGTCCTGGGATGCCAAGAATGATGACTCTAGTTCACCTGGTGTTTTATTAAGGATAGGGCAGCAGAAAGGACTCTAGGCTGCTATAAGAAAGATGAGAGCTAATGCTTTTCCAGGCTAGTATTTGCCAGCCAACACAACCTGCACAGGATTTTTAAGAACATAGGTGAGTGCAAAGGACGCTGAAAGTAAATTCCTGGGGGAGGGTTAGGCTCTTCATTTTTCCCTCTCCTGGGAAGAAGATAGGTGAAGTGCTACCTCCACCATCAAATGTGCTTTGTATTTATTTGCATTGTTTTCTATTAGCCTCATCTCTTTCACCAACATCTTCTATGCGAATGCTTTTGGATGCACATTTATACTTTGATGGCAAGAGTAAGAACAGGGTGTAAGGACAGAGAAGACTTTTCTTGGCCAGCCTGCTGCGTTCTGGAGTTCTTCAAACTTCATGGTGGCCTGGTTACATCCCTGGTTTCTTTTCCCTGTAGGTGTTGAGTGACACTGTCCATGATGGAAATCGCAGATGTAGGCCGGTTTAACACCCCCGCCCTCTCAGCTCCATTTAACAGTCCCTCCTTCTCACCTCCACCCATGGTTTATGATCAGCTTAGTTAGGTTTTTTTGCCTCCTTTAATATAAAAAGTGGCAGGTCCTGGTGGCCTACGGTAAGGAAGTGTGATGTAGCTTTAAATATGATTTATGTCTACTAGCTATTCCTTAGGCTAGCAGAGAGTATTCCTTCTTGCATCAACCTAAAACATAGTTAGTTGAAAACTACAGCTATCCATCAGAAGCAAAGACTAGGAAAACTAAAAACAGTCTTTTGATGCTCTTTCGCTTTATCCTCCGTACAGCTTATATTTTGGCTGACTATTCTAGAGGTACTTCCTTAGATTCCTCCTCTGGACCAAACACCATGAGCTGCACTCAGGTTAAATGCTGCCACCAAAGTAGCTCCAGTGCAGTTCAGGCACTGACAAGAGGCACAGAGCATGGCAGTGCTTGGAACAAACATATATGTGACAGAAGCAAGGCCTTCTGTATCTGGTGCAAATATGTCAACATGCATCGTGTTCATATTTTTACAGTGACTTAGTCAAAAGGGGGTAGTGGTGAATACAAGCCAGTAAACTTAAGAGCCTTCTTCTCATGAACATGTAATGGAGTCCTTTTCACTCTTTCAACTTTCTTTGAATTCAGCTGGATTAAAGCAGTGAACAAACGATTCATAATTGTTTGCCAGGAGTATGATGATCCACAACAACCCTAGTGTAAAAAAACAAGCTGAAATACCCAATAACCTCCTCAACACCCAGAAATATTGCTGGTACATCATACAGCATAACAGAAGTGCTGGCTAATAAAACAGTTAATGAAGTAATTGTAAAATATTTTTTCTACTTTTCTGCTGAGCAGCATATGAGAGGTTCCTAACCATCCACGGCAGGGAAGGGGCTTTACAGGAACAGGGATGAAGGAAGCGGAAATCTAGAGAAAAGAGTCTAGATATCTGGGCATAGAGTTTCCCCTTGAATCTAAACAAAGATTTTTTTTTTCATTTTCTTTCGTAGAAATGTGAAAGTTTTAGGATGCAGTTACCTGAAGCATTTTCTGTATCAGCAAGTCTCATTTAGGGAGACCACTGATCTCTTGCTCCTGTGTGTGTGCTGCCCCATGCCAGCCTCTCCCTCTGTCAGTGCAACCATCTGTGGTGCAGCGTGCTGGATAGCTTCCCCTGCCAGAGCACAAGGAAGGCCACTGACCAGCCCCGTGTGCAGCAGGAGGTGCTGTATTGAAGATCTTGACTGGTTTTTTTTGGATACAGACACGCAAAACCAGTAGCCAATAGTGCAGTAATAAGCCACTCAAAGAAACAGAAAGTAGCTCTAGGAACTTGGAGTAGAAGCCCTTAGGAGAGCATGGACCTTTGATCTCTGCTTAAAGATGGGTTATTAATTTTTGAAAGATCACTTTACTTTCCAGAACACTATTCTGATCCTTCTTGACACATTTTCAGAAGGGATATCTAAAATGTCTGCTTCCTGCCTTCCTGATAAGATCTCTGTGAACCATGTTTGTCCCTTCTCTTTAACTTTTTTCAGGAGGCAGAAACTGCAGATGTGAATGAAAGCTTAGACGTGAAAATATTCAGCAAAATTTCATTGCCCTGCAGGAAGAAAACCTGCCTGACTGTCCTCAATTCCTAGCTTCTGTGCACAGACTAGTCTTTTACAACTTCAATGCCTTGTCACTGATACTGTGTTGATTAACCAACACCTGTTTGCTAATAAATATTCTAATTGTTCTGAGGTATAAATTGGGAGTGGGGGAGGATTGCAGATCATATCTTACATAACTCCAAAGGATATGCAAAGCCTTTGATGGCCTCCGGAATAATGTAAGGTATAGCTGCATTTTCATGAGAGTAACCTCCTCCTCCTGAGGAGGCAGAAAGCGATTTGTGCCCCGAGGAAAGGTACGTGACAGAGGTCTGTGTTCTTAGAAGGCAGCAGTAAGCAGTGCCAGCAATATCCAGTAGATCAAATGTTTCCAGGCTCTCGTGTTTCTTGTCTGTGAAATCAGATTCAACTGCTGGCTCCCAGGGAGCTTACAGCGTAGCATTCCCAGCTAAAATACTGCTTTGAAAACCAAACAGCACTAAATGCATATTACATCTCCTTCATCACTACTGCTGGGCATCACAGCAGGCAGTTGTTAATTCCAGCTGCATTTATAAGTGGGCTCTTGGGCAATGAAACATTAATTCTCCAATGTCATTTGCTATGCTGGCCACAGAGTCAGTGCTGAGTTACCCACATGTCTGTCAATGTTTGGTTACTCTAACCAAAGAGATTCTCATGAGCTCAATCCCCTTGTTGTCTTCACTAACTAAATCAAAAAGTAAAATAAATTTGTCTTTCAGCTAAAGCCTACAGTGGCATATGGCGGATCTCTTCCTTACAACTAGAAATAAAGGATGCACAAAGACAAGTACATGTGTTTATGTGTGTTTCCAGACTTGCTATACACCTCCAGCTAAAAAAAAAAGTATATGTATATATATATGAGAGATATATATATCATGCCTTGAAATTTGAACTTTGCTTTCAGTCTATGGCTGAGTCAGCAGAGGAGTCAAAATGAGTTGCAGCTGAATGTAATGGAGGTCAGAAGTAAAGGGAGCAAATGGCTGGGCTGAGTGATATAGTATAAGAACCAGAAAGTAAATCAGAGCAAATTCAGGGGATTGGCATTAAAACACCGAAAGCAGCGGGTTATAGTCACTAACAGGCTTTTTCTAAGCTCCTGGTATTTTTATGTAACGTGAAGACACGTTTTGGACTACAGTCAATGTATTGGTGATAATAATTGTGATGTTAATTAAGCAAAGAGCTCACCCTTCACTGTTGATGCCCATGTGGTGTTATCTCAAAGGCAACTTTTAAACTTGCCACTGAGACCTCCATGATCCTGAGCATATTGAAAAAACCCTGATTGATTATGAAACCCAGTAGGCACTGCAATAGAAAGAAGTATGATAAATGGATGATTTGAGTGCTTTTTTGGTTGTTGTTTCTGTTTTCATCAAGGGTGACATTTCAGCCTTACGTGGATAGCCTGTCTAAAGCCTAGGCAATACTTATGGGCCATCTAAGCTTTGACTTATTTGGAACACTATCAGAGCAGTGTGTTTTTGGACTACTCACTCCAGTGTGGAATTTCATTCTTCAGTTTTATATTATCATGCCTCATTGCAAAAACCTGGTAAAAACTGAGCCTGAATATGACTACACTCTTCAAATATGCCTCCCTGAAGCTGACCTCTTTGCATTCCTTACCTGGCTACATTTAAAGCTGCTGACACTTTTATGTAAAATTTTGTATCTGCCTGAAATAGAAGACCAAATCCAGCCGTGTTCTGCAGTAAATAATAACAGCTACTGGAACTTATGTGTCCAGGTGGTCGTACAACACCCTCTGACGTTATGTTAGGTTTTCTTGCTGTTGGGCTTTTCCAGTTAGCATCCTAGAATGGAAAATTTGTATTGAAACAAATGTTTAAGCACTGAAGATCAGTGTCTCATATTTAATGCCTTGGTAGGGCAAGCTCTGTTGGGCAATTTTTTTTTCACAAATGGCATCACTATCAATACTGAAGCCAGTAACAGAGTAAAGTAACTGGGGTGTCAGAACCTGGCCCTCCACCACACATTATTTTGGAATCTTTTGTATTCTCATTGTATTTATGGTTTACCCCATGAAGATCAGAATGAGCAGAGGTAATGCTGACATTGCAGACCACTGGATCCAATATTAGTATAACTTCCTGCTTAGCAAAAAGACTCCCATGGAGGGTAGAATCAAAAGGATTATCTGCTCTGCTAAATCCCATCCCTGCAATCACCTGGCCAAACCAAGTTCATCTCATGCACCAGAGGCTACAAAACTTCTCCTAGCATCTTGTAGCAGCTGTGAGGTCTGTGGTGAAAGATAAAACATAACATACACCAGCCCGTTTACCATTGCCTGCCTCTCTTTTCTGGGTCTTTTAAGATCTAGCTAACATTTTGTTCTTACAAAATGAGTCTGAATGTGATTAGCTTTTGCCACATTGTGGCATGTAACAAAAGGGCATTCGGTGCAATTCACCACTGTGAGGCATCTGGTCTTGCCTGCTCATGATTCACCAGTGAGATCTCAGTCTGGAAATGTGAGTGATGTTCTAATTTTGCAGTTATGTCTTCATTTAGCAGTGATTTTTTCTTCGAAATCCTTCCAAAACTGCACTATCAAAATTTAATATAATCAGCAAGCCCCTGGCACAAAACTCAGATTGCACTCACATAGGTCAAAATCAGAGTAATACAGCCGAAAAGAGCCAATGATCAAAGCACCTTCCACTATAAAGCTCTAGGAATAGGCCAGGAATTTTTCAGCTAAACGATGGTTTAACATTGCTTTAAACCAAGAACAGTTACCCTAGGCGCTAAGATCCTCTCCATGCTTACGGATGCTGCTGGGCAGAGCCGGTTGCCTCTGAACGTGTAGAAGCAGAAGAGCTGAAGGTGAGAGAGGAGTTGCAGGGAGGATTCCACCTGAAAGGAAGGCAAGCAGCAACCTTGAGGTGCACCTTCAGTGAGCACCTTTCCCTGAGCAAGCCTTGCAGTTATCAAGCTTCTAGTACAGTGCCCTGCAGACTGGAGAGGAGAGTGGCTGAAGGGAGGGCAGCCGAGAGTCTTGGGCAGCACTCCAGGGGAGCTCTGGCAGAAGGAGCTGCCAGTGGACAGGGTTGAATCACTGCAACCTGGCGGCACAGCTCTCCTCAGCCAGCGCCACCCGGATCCTGAGCTGCTCTGCTCTCCTCTGGTGGCTCTGGCTGCGAGAAGGTTGCAGCCACCCTCTCCAGCTTCCTCCCCAGACAGACAGTCTGTCTGGGAGGCTACGTGCCAGGGTTCGTGCTGTCCCAGGGGTTCAGCCCCTAGTTAGGAGGATTTAGTTACTGACACATTTGTAATACTGATGCTGTTAGTACTTGCAGTACTGTCGTGGGTTTTACAGAAGCTGCATTTGTTTGCTCCGACATGAACGAGTAGAAACAGAAAGGCTACATTTTCTTTTGTAGTGAGAAGTGGAAACCAATGCTTGAAACCTTTTCCCTGATGTCCTCACCCACTGTGCCACTTCACCATAGAGGCTGACAGAAACAGAGAACTTGGGCCAACATGCATTTCTCCTCGTTTTGCAAACTGACCAAGTTCCTCTTTCAGATGTGAGGTAGTACGTGTGTGTACACACTGCAAGACCAAACTGTTAGCTAATCCTCTGTTCTGGAATCCGTCTGACAAACTGGTAGAGCACTGGGACATTTTTCTTTTCTGAGTTGTTCAAGTAAACAAAATTAAATCTCTTCTTGGCCAGTTTTAAAAATCAAGTCATAAAAGCCTGGAATAGTTCTGTTGTATACATTTCCCTTGGAAAGTATCTGCTTCAGTTTTTCTTTTTGTTAATCAGGTCTGAGACCTCCATTAGAGAATAGTTTATTCTCAGCTTTAGTTAATGTTTTTCAAGTGTGTTGTACTTGTATACATTAATTCCTGCCTTCTCAGCTCTCAAAGATTATCTAAGGACAGGACAGCTAATGGCTATATGAAACCAGTCAACTTTTTTTCCTGATGTCAGAGTAAGCACGGGTAAAATAGCTGTAGAAAACACCTTCTCAAATTAGCTGTAGCCCTTTTCCCTTTTGTAAGACTCTTTCTGATTTTTTGGGTTGTTTTCCTTGAGTTGTAGATTATTTAAAAGTGGGTTCATTATTCAGTGCCTATGGCAAGAAAACCTATTTAAATTCTGACGTCTTTGGCAGGTTTGTTCACATTATGCATTTATCTTGTGCTGTCTTTTCCATAGTAACTGCTACCTGAATGCACTAATTCTGCCATACTGATTCTGATCCTTACCAAGCAAGCATAAGGTGAGGAAAATACTTGTGAGATGATCTTTATCATCTTACCAGGACTCGAATTATTTTTAGAGCAGGGTCATAGAAGCTGGTGCAGACAAAAGCTAATACTGTGTAAGCTGGGGACTATTACCATTGCATTTGTTGCCACCTTGGGTCAGATCCCACCTTTCCTAGCAGAAGTAAGTTTGTTTTTTCTTCTTTCTCTTCCACTAGTGCCACACGAAGCAAGGAATTAGGACATACACATGTACAGTTCCTTCTACAAACATTTTAAGAATGCTGCCACTTTAACTTCTCGTTTCTTTCCTTTCCTACAGGTGTATTTGTTTTCAAACCACTCAGTTTATTATTCTAGTCTCAGAATAATCCCTGCGCAGCTTTGTCAGTGCTGTTTTGGGGGAGGACCTGAGGGAAGAGTGGGAGGATGGTCATTTTCAGGGTCAGTGCAGCCTTGGGCATCCTTACACCGATTGTGATCTACACCTCTAATTAGGGTTTGGACAGGGAGCCTGGCCTGCACTGAGTACATTTGTTTGCAAAACCCCCTGACCTAAGGCACTTCCATGCAGGCAGGTGCACATTGCTTTCATGTAGTTCAGCCGGAATTAATCCTTGAGCTGTCTGGGCAGGAGAATGAAATGCAGAAGGCAGAGCTCCTCCTGTTGGGCACAGCCCCGTGCAAGTGTGGCCAGGCTGCTGCCAGAGCCAGGGTGGCACGAGGATGTGGCACTGTGTGGCCCTCTCGGTTCATCTCTATCAGCTCTCTGTGCTCTGCACAACTAAAATGGCAAATTTTCCCATCCGGGAAGAAGGAGATTTCTCAGATTAGATCAAAGAGGGCGTTGTAGCCCAGACATAGTGACTAAGTTCATCCTTTCAGTGAGAGAGCACACTTCCTGTCCTCACCTGACTCTTTTACCCTGCTCTTAAGACTACTGAGTATCATGACAGCCCATTTTAGAGGGGACTGGAAGAGTACATCTGCACAGGGTGTTAAATATTCGCTCAATCAAGTAGTTCACCTTTTTTTTCCCCTCTCCACTTAGGTTTTTTAATCAGCTAGAGCTTGCAAATCTATAAAATCAAGTATTTCTCCTCCTGGTGGTATTAAATTGCATGCAAAGCTCTGTGGGCAGGTAGCCAGAACAATAACAAAGCCACCTTGAAAGTATTTATCTCTGGCAATACCTTATACTTCTGATTTCTGTCAGTCTGAATTTTTCAGTACGTTTTAAACTGTCCATGAATTAAACCCCCCAAGTAAGGTTATCTCATTTTTCCAATTGTAGAAACCGAAAACCAAAGGGGTTACAAATAGAATTAGGAGACTTCTTTGTGTTTCGAACATTACCCGAGGCCACTGGCGACAAGAGGGGTGTTCACAGAGCGTGATACTGCCTGATGTGATTTCTTGGTCTAGAAAGAGATGCTGTGTCTCCTGATTCTTGGTTGAGCACCTCGGTGATGCTGCTGACTCTTTCCTTTCTTTAGAAACAGTGTTACTGGAGAGTCAGGCAGTATTCAAGGAGGTACAAACAAGAAGAAAAACTTTGGTGTCATGTTGGATCATACATGCAGAATTTTGTGAAGTATCAAGGCCTGATCCAAAACTGTCACAATTACCCGTAGTTCGTATTATTTTGGTTTTCTTTTCCAGCAGTGGGATTCCCTTGCAGAAATGAGCTGTTGTTTTTTTTTTTTTCTCTTTATGTCTACCTTGAGTTTTTCTCAGCACTGAAGAGGGAGGTATTTTGGAAAGCATAGTTCTGTGACATATTTATATGACCAGCTTGAACTATGAACTAGGAGAGGAAAATCTAAAGGGGATGACAGGAATTCAAGGACTTATTAAAATAGTTCGAAAAATTCCAGGAATTCAAATGAGAATCTCACAATGGTCAGAACTCATGTATGCTTGTGGTGGTGCCAAAAATTTCAAATTAACCTGTAAATTAAAACCAAGAGTCAGACTTTTTGAATTTCATGGGATTGTGGCAGGGCTGAAGGAAACAGCAGACTTAAAAAATTGTTGACAACACAGGTGTTTTTTAAAAGACAAAGGAGATGCCCTCAAAGACATTATCTGAAGTACTGCATTGATTAAATGGACAGCTAGGGTACGTAAATCAGTGCTGCAAACATGCAGGGATAATCAAATAAGTGGGTAAGACTAGTTAGAACTGGCCTGTGCTACCGAGGAACGAAAATACGTGGCCCTTACTGGCAGAACAGAGTTGTTTCTGCCCTAAGGCAGCTGAATCTCTAGAAACACCTGTAACAGTTCTGCTAAACATAATTATAGCTGTCGGATGAAAAGAAGACATGATAAGATCAGATAATTCCACCATTCAGAACTGGAGTCCACTGAAATCAATGAGGTATTTCCAGGCTACTTTAGAGGATGCTGGGTCAGCAGGAGAAGGACCTGCTTAGGTACTGAGATATTTGTGGCTTTGCAGGTTTGTGGTATCGAAAAGCACTGCTACAGAGGGGGAAATCTAGAAGTTTTGAGGAAGTGTCCTGCTCTGTGATGCTGATGTGTCACCTCCTGCCTGCTCAAGAATGCATCGATGGAGAGGCAAACAAGGGGAGAGGGGGAGCTCAGTGTGAGAGTGCAACAGATCATAGATCAACACGAGCAGATATGGCTTTAACTGTGAACCTTGAAGTTACAGATATTTCAACAAAACTCAGACATTCTGAAGCTGAGTTTTCTTCAGCTCTGATTCAGAGAAAAAAGGCAAACGTATTGCAAATCAGATAAGCCAGCGCTTAGGGTTGCATGTAGAAGCTAAACTTAAATGCCTATATACTATCTGGACTGTGGCAGGCATATGTGAGGGTTAAACAAAACTTAGTTTAATGAAGGAACAGATTTCTCTATCAAACTTCCAGCAACCCTGAAACAACCTAAAAATAGGATATTTCAAAACCAATAGCTTGACAATGTTCTTGCTAGCTAATGACCTAAGCATATGAGAAACCTGACGTGGCTACCATGCATCAAGCCCATGACATGGACTGTAAGAGTCTGGTATGTTATTTAAAAAATAATTGGGGGAGGGAGGGCTATTCTGAAAGAGATAAATCTTGCTGGAAGCAAGTTTTTTGCATTTTAGCCAAACAACGTTTTTGAACATGACACTGAAGAGAGCAAGGAGCAAAAGTTGTTCCTCACTTTTACTTTATGCTTTAACTTCAGAGGGAGCAGTGAAACTGGTTTCATCCTTGTCTTGAAAGACAGTTGTCCCTGCTAGACTCTTCCAAATATCTCCTAATGACAGTTTTAACAGATAATTGCCTCCTTTGAGTCAACTTTGACTCAACTTCAAAGGGAAACTCAATAGATAACTTAGATTTCACAAGAACCCTGATAACATTCTTAGTCATGAGAAAGGATTCCTGTAAAGGAGTTCACAAAGAGTAATAAAATTCTTTTATAAGTAACAGCATAGTTGATATTAACAGTAGTCCTTACTTTAAACTGCTGTATGTGTGTGAATGCACGTGTGTGTGTGCACGTGTCTCTGAGTGTGTGCAGAGAGAGTAGGAGAAAGCTTTATTTTTTTGAATGATGGTATTGTTTAAAACAAGTATGTGAGTTGATCTCTTAAGCAGTGCAGATTTAAATGATAAGATAAATGGCTAGATCCAAGTTTAGGTAAGAATTAATTTACGACAGTACTTGGCAAGTCTTTTTAGAGTAGTCAGTAGGCCTTTTCTATTTCATGGCGGGTCCAATCCTTCAGGCATTTTAATACATGCAAACTATTGGCTGAAAAACGATGTCTTTTCCAGAGGGATATTCTCTANGAAAAAAAAAAAAATCTAACTGCAGTTTCTAAGCATCCACAGGTGTTTTCTTGCAGCAGCACTGCCAGCAAAGCCCTGGAGCGTTCCGGAGGCAGCGCCGGGGTGCAGCCGGCTGCGCGGAGCAGCCTTGGTACCGCAGCGCTCCATCTGCCGGTGCGTGGGGAAAGTCTCCCGTGCACCTCTGCCTCCCTCTGCCGCCCTGGAAGCCGGCTCCGAATGATTTCTGATGGCTTACATCAGCCCGCGAGGCTGCTTTCGTGCTGGGGAGAGTTGCGATATTTAGCCCGTGGTGTCACCTTCCTTCCTTCCTTTCCTACATGGCTGCCCAGGCATCTTCATCCGTCATCGAGGTTGGGGGCTGAGATCGTGTTTCAGCCTTTTAAGAGCTGAGATTATGAGGCCAAGGATCTCTGAAAGACCCACTTCTCAAACCACAACTAGCTGTGACTGCCAGTTCTTCTGATTGAGTAGTAGCTGCTGCACATAAATTGGTGGTCTAGACAAGGGGCAAGTACGAAGAAATCTATTGCTAATGTCGGAGGTATTAATTTATTATCTGCATTTGTAAT
The DNA here is from genome assembly GCA_013397845.1 of Melanocharis versteri. Lineage (NCBI taxonomy): Eukaryota > Metazoa > Chordata > Aves > Passeriformes > Melanocharitidae > Melanocharis > Melanocharis versteri. Next base: position 573,732 of record VZTG01002536.1, on the reverse strand, counting down.
GTCTTGTCAGTGACTCGAATCAAAGGCCAAAAAACCCCTTTGAAACGGGGGTAAAATGTCTGCATATATGGGCAGTGCTGGGGTTATCCATTCAGTCAAAGCAGATCTTTAACTGCAGAGCTAGTCGATCTACATGGCCAGCTCTGGCTAGAAAATCTCGAGTGAGAATTCCCTTCTTCAAGGGGACCAAAAGCGGTTGTTATTTGGATTTTGAAGTTTTACTGTGACGAAAAGCTGTATTCACTATGAAAAATTAAGTATTTGTTTCAGAACAAGGCAATAGAACATATTCAGTCTTGGCTGTTTCTCTAAAAAGATGTGACTTAAGAAATCAGCTCATTTTGAACAGCATTACCTTTCCAAGTGGAAAATTATTCAGCCGAGGGCTCTCCAGTGAAATTTATCATTATTTCTTCAGCTTCTGAAAACAATACCAGAAGTTAATAGCAGCTTGTGTAGACGTATTCTGATCTCTTGCAGGGCAGAGAAACTAAGCTGACCCTGCTTTTCCACCTGTAAAACTAATTTCCTTTGGCTGAAGTCAGAGTTTACAGCTGGCTCCTTGCAGTGCTTTGCACGCACGCACGCAGCGCGGGGAAGCTCCCAAACCTCCCAGCTGCTGTGAGGGAGTAGGGGAACGGGAGTGATGCTGGAAGGAAAATGAGCTCATCTGGGATGAAGATCAGTCCGTGTATAAGTTTCCGGGTGTTCCCCATGGACCCTTTCACCGGCGGGTTTGGATGTGTAAAGGAGGCCGGGAGTCTCTCGGGCGTTTGTGGCGGCTCAGGGCTGACAGTCAGGCAGACCGTGTGAGCTGTGTCCCAGCCTCTGGAATACCACGCAGAAGTGGAAACCTGGGGCTTGTACACAAATTGTGAAGGTTTCTTCCTTCACAAGAGGGGGGTTGTCTTCCTTCCCCCATTGTTTTTGCTGCAGTTCCAAGCCTTCTCCTGATCCCTGCTCTGCGGAGAGTTATCAGAGCTGGTCATACCCCAGCCTGCCAGCCCTCCCTCTGCCTATACCCTACCAGCAAGCCCTCCAAGCCCTCTCTGACACAGCCCCCTTCCCTGATCCATCCCCACGTTCTCTGCTGTGCCTGTCCTCCCCACCCTCAAGGTGCCACAGCGGTGGAAATGGTCTTACCAGGCCCTTGCAAAAGGACTACTTCTCTTTTTTTAACCATTAAGAATTTAAGGAACCACCTTATCTGATGAAGTTCTGAGATTATGTTCTTGATTTTTTTCTTCTTCTTCTTTCTTTTTTTCCTGTTTTAATTATCGGGACAGTGCTGCCCATTGTGATTTCTCCTCCCTGAGCTCTTTTGAGCCCGCGCCACCTTTGCTTGCCTTACTCAAGCACCTGTGGTTTATTCTTCTCCTGAGTCACAGTTTCAGCAGCAACCTCAGCGCTGCTGGGAACCCGTTGCCATCACTGCTGTTGCTCCGTACGTTGCTGCCTACAGAGCTCATGATAATCCCTGCAGGGAGCTGATACACTCAGGACTTCTGTGGCAACGCCTCCCACATCAGAGGTCTTGCTGAGGACAGAGTTGGCTGCAATTCCCTGCTCCTATGAAGCTACAGTGTGGAAGAGTGAATTTTGGTTGTTTCTGCTGCTTCATTCAAGGCACTCTGTTCCTCCAGAATGACCTCCTCCCAGTGTTGTGCTACTGGGAAATGTCACTGCCATGTACCACCCCTTTTTTTTTTTTTTTTTTGCTTTAAAGTCAGTATTTTAGCAATATTTTCCTGAATGATCCAGTTAGCCTTATTTTCACATGATGAATTTGTATTCAAATTTGTATCCAGCTCACCCGCTGGATGACGGACTGAGGATTAAGTTGAATAAATTATATGAATTATGTCTCCTTGTAAGATGAGTCTGCCCCTTTATCACTTGTACACTGTCCAAGTGTGTTGGAGGTGTTTGATAGAAAATGCTCAGTTAATTTAGACGTTGCATGCCTGAGGTTTGACAACCATTAGGTGGAGTTTCAGTGGAAGCTGGACCGTGGTTTTGGTGAATCTCTCTTGGGAAGGAAGCTGGTTTGTTCTCCTAGGACTTAGAGGAGCAGCTCTGCACTGCTGCAGAATGATCAGCCCTCCCCGGGAGAGGTTAAATGGGTTTCCAAATCTCTGTCTCTAAGGAGAGAGCATCTGCAAAACCTTGAAGGATGGTCCCGAGCAAATATTGCGAGAGTCTTCAGACTATAGAGATACTCACTGGAATGTGAATGTGTTTCCTTTACTTCTGCTGTAAAACCTTGTGGAAGGTGTTCTAGCACGTTCTGGACACAAGTGATTCCAAGCCAGTATTCCCCATGCATTCTTCCCTGTATGGAACACAAAAAATCATCAACATGCAGGTTGAAAGGTCACCGGGCACCAATGCAGCATTGTTTACACATACACGCATGTTTCCATGCGTGCCTCTGGCCCATCAGATAGTCTTGCTGACATCTGTCAGTAGGTTATCATAGGAGATTTATAAGATAAAATGGTCACCAAAAGTTAGTTTTCCTTTTTTCTGGAAGTTTGATTACACCACAGTGTCCTGCAGAGTATACCTTGTTCTTGGGACATTGGTCTACAATGCAAACAAATTTAGGAGTGGGGATTTTTTTAAGAACATTTAAAAATGTTTGTTTTCTCAAAGTTTGGCATGCAGAAATTAAGAAGAATAAACCAGAAAAACTGTTCCTAAACAATTCATTGTATGTTTCACATTCAAACTTCAATTATATGCTATTTTCTCACTGAGACCTAGTCCAAGTATGGAATAATTCTGCCCTAAAAATGAATCACTACTGTATAATGAAGGGAACAGTTTTCTGTAAGGCCTGAATTATACAGCTGTAAAGTGGTGGGATTATGAGAAGAGGGGGAGAGAGAGAGGACCTTCCCTTGATCATGGAATAGGGACCTGGCCCAGCAGCTGAGTTCTTTCCCCATCAGTGATTCCATGCTTAATCAGTCAAACCCAGAGCCCTCTAGGGAGCTGTTGCCTGTGAGTTTCTCATTGCCTGGCTTGATACCTACTTGCAGAAATGCCAAGTACTGTCAGCTGCAAAAAGCTTTGGGAGCACTCCTCTGAACCAGACATACTGCAAAAATCTATCTGAAAAAAATCGGGTCACTGGCATCAAGCAGGATATTAGTTGATTTATGTGTTTGGCTCTTCATCTATAAATTGCAAATTTTATTATGAGTTGCTTTACCTTTTCAACCCTTTCCATCAAAGGATGCTGACATAAAATGATGTTTACGAAGTACTATAGCAAGCACTGTTGAAGAAATGCCAGCAAGGAAGCGTGTGCACTAAATGTGGCCTAAGGATGCATATTTAAGAATGGATGGGGGACGATTGCTGGCTTTTACATCGGTAAGAACCGCGGATCCTGCGCTTCCAAAGAAGCCGCGTCCAGCTTAAAGACTCTGTTCCTTTATTACACAAAGAAAACAAAGGCACTGAATAAAGATTCGCTCATGATTTCTGACGTTTTCTAGCTTTCGGTGGCTTTATTCCGCAGCCACAGTGGCGGTGGAGCTGCGAGGTTCAACGGGACAGGCAGGGACGTCCCGCAGCGTTGCCGGGATGTCGCCTCGGGATGACAGCTCGGGATGACAGCTCCTCCGCTGCGACCCGTGCTGTCACCTGAGCAGCGGCAGCTCCGGCACACCCGAGCAGCACCCGCCCGGTGCGCCCCGCTTCCTTGGCCCTGTCCCGCCCTGTTCCCCGGGGCTGTGTCCCCAGACCCAGCCGAGGCAGCCGCGGAGCTGCGTCCGCCCGCGATCTCTGGAGCTCCGCCTGCTGAGGCTGTGAGCAGCGGGGTGAAAACACCGCTCCCATCAGGATTCAGATGCTGCGTTTCGCTCTTCTCCGATGTTTAAACGCGCACAGCAGCATCAACTTAAGTACCAGCTTTAAAACCATGGAGTGTTATCGCTTTATTTTCGCCTTTAAATCTACGCATACGTGTAAAAAGATTTCATTTAGCACGCTTCCTGCTAACGCAAGTTTCTTTGGGGGTGCACGACATCCCCACTGTTTCCCGCTCTCTCTGAGCCAAACCGTGATTCCGAATTCCGGCTCTCCGCTGGCTGGGAGGAGNGCCCCGAGATCGCCCGGCTCCCCCCGGCCGCCGCCTCCCCCACCCCGTCCTCGATGTCTCCACCGCAGCGCGGAGCTCCCTTCGCCGCCTCCCCGCCCTCTCGCTCCTCGCCGCCGCCGTCTCCCTCCCGCCCCGCGGTCCGGCGGCGGCACCATGAAGGTGGAAGCGGGGGACAACTCCATGATCAACCTGTCGGTGCAGCAAGTGCTGAGCCTGTGGGCTCACGGCACCGTGCTCCGCAGCCTCACGGGTAACGGGGCAGCGCGGGGCCGTGCGGGGCCGGGGTGCGCTCCGGGGCTGGAGCACAATGGAGGGCGTGGGGGTGGCGGTGGTCTCCCTGTGTGCTGCGCGTAGGGAGGGCTGGTGTTCGTGTTCCCGAGTGCCTCCGGTGCCTACATGCCCCTACCTGTTCTGTGGGCAGGTATATCGTGTGTGTGTGTGTATGTGCCTGCGTGGGCGTGGGGTCGGGGGATCAGGAGGGCTCGGGGTGAGGTGTTGGTTGGACTGGGGTGTGCGCCCGGTGTCTGGGATGCCTGCCCGTGCAAAGGACATGAGCGTGTGGGATTGCGTTCCCTCACTTCTCTATGCCCACATGTAGTAAAAGAAGGCTGATGGTATGGGGTGTGTGTACGGGAGTGAAGCGGTGGGTACCTGTGCGTGAGTGAAGGATTGCAGAAAGTGT